>NW_010729137.1:1386117-1418222 GCF_000365185.1 Nelumbo nucifera | reverse complement strand
GGAACAAGGGAAAACAGAGGGTTTTCCCCGTGGACCGACCCGTGACGAGATCCTATTCCCGGGCCCATAACATATATCCACTCCAACCTTTGTATATGTATTTTCAATTCTATTAATTGATTTATACTAATAGCACCTTTTTCAGGAAAGTATACTAAAAACCATCATGTTCAATGTCATATGGTTTCTAAGTCTGTAAAACACCATTCAGATTTCCCTATACTAAATAATTTGTACACATATGAGAATCATACAGAACCATTAGGTTTATTGGGTTCTAAATGCATTTAATGGTTTTGCTACATGCAGATCATTTTGGAATAGATGTTTGCGAATGTAATTATTGTTTCAAAATTGCAAGCAATCATCTTGTATGTTTAATGCCAGATGGTTTCTAAGTTTATAAAACACCATCCGGTCTCCACTATACCAAATGGCCTATACACTTGTAAGAATCGTATACAACATTGTGGCTGTTGGGTTCTAGATGAATTTGACGATGCATCTATTATTTTATCAGCTACTTAATTTATGAATCAAAATTGTAAGCAATCATTAGGCCTATTTAATGTCGGGTGGTTTCTAAGTCTACAAAAACATTATCCTGTCTTCCCCATATCGGATGGTCTATACACTTGTGAAAAACATATACAACCTTATGGTTTGTTGGGTTTTAGGTGAATTTAAAGGTGTAAATACTATTTTATCATCTGAGTGAAAGATATTTGTAATTGCAATTGATGATTTAAAACTACAATAAACCATCCAGACTTTGTGATGTCGGATGATGCCAGATGGTTTCTAAGTTTGTAAAACACCATCCGGTTTGCCCTCTACCAGATGGTTTATACATATATGAGATCGTATAGAACCATGTGGTTTATTGAGTTCTAGATGCATTTGATGGTGTAATCACAAGTATATCATCTGGGGGATAGATGTTTGCAACTATAAGTGATGTTTCAAAACTGTAAGCAATCATCTGATCTATTTAATGATGGATGGTTTCTAAGTCTATAAAACACCATCCAGTCTCCATTATACCAAATTGACCGTACACTTGTGATAATCATACAACCTTGTGGTCTATTGGGTTTTAGATGAATTTGAGAGTGTATTTATTAGTTTATCACCTGCGAAATTGATGAATCAAAATTGTAAGTAATCATCCAACCTATGTAATGTCGGTAGTGTCTAAATATATTAAACACCATCCAATCTATTTATTGTCGGATGTTGTCTAAATCTACTAAATACCAACTGATCCGTTTATTGCTAGATGGTGTGTAAATCTATTAAACATCTGATCTGTTTATTGTTGGATGGTATTCTATTGCTAGATGATTCCCAAGTATGTATAAAGTATCCAATACTTAACAAACCGGATGGGTTTTAACTAGAGGTGGCCACAAGCTGAGTTTCTCACGAGCTATTCGAGCTCGGCTCGGCTTGGTATAAAACCAGCTTCAAGCCAAGATCAAGTCCGATATATAGGCTCGTTTGCTAGTAGAGCCAAGCTTGAGCCCAGCGAGGCTCACGAGCCTAATCGGGCCTAGTATAATAGATAAATAACTTATTATTATATATATATAATACATGCATTCATACATATACATATACATATATAATAAATAATTTTTATTATATATAAAAGAATATATTTTATATATAATATTTTTTATAATTCTTAATTTTTTGTATGTAAAATAAAAAAAAATATTTTTATATGTATAATTTTTTATTTTTTAGAAAAAGCTTGGCTTGCAGTCGAGCTCAACTCAAGTCTCTAGCTCGAATCGAGCTCAAGCTTGAACACTATTTCTTCAAGCTGAGCTCGAATAGCCAAGTATTCGGCTCGGATCCACCCCTAGTTTTAACACACTTTCACATCATCTAGTACAAAAGCAATTGGATGGTTTGTTCGATTTCCAAATTATCATGAAATGTAGTAAATATCTATCACTAAGGTCATCTAGTTGTAGTTACAGCCTTAAGTGCATCTAAAATCCAATAGACCACATAATTAAATATGATTCTCATAAATGTATAGACCATTCAGTTTTGAATAGACCATATGGTGTTTTATAGACTAGCATAGTAGTTGATAGAACAGATGGTTTCATGCAATTTTAAATTATCAATTATAGTAGCAAACATTTATCACTTATGTGATTTATTGGAATTTATAGCCTCAAATGATCTAACAAACATCTACCACTTATGTTTCAACATAGGGATGCAAATGAATCGGATGGATTTGAATCAACCCTAATTTAAATCCGATCCAACATTGTTAAGGGGCGATCCAATCCGATCAGATCTCATAAACGTGGATTTGAATTCGAATCCGATGAGACCATTGAATCTTTGGATCTGATCCGATCCGATCAGATTTAAAAAATAAATAAATTATTAAAAGAAAAATAAAATATAACAACTTAAATAAAGAAACACAAAAAATACAAGTATCTTTTGATCATATATATACATGCTTTTTATAAAAAAAAATAATATAATAAATTTATAAAAAAATCAATATAAATAATATATTTATAAATAAATAACATATATATCATATCAGATCTTCTTGGATCGGATAGGGGTGATCCGAATCCAATCTATTTTTTATCGGATTGATCCGATCTAAAGATCCAAATTAGGGAGATCTGAATTCGACAAAAAATAAGATCGGATCTTGGATCAGATTGGATCATGATCCAATCCATGGTTTTCAAAACCGAACTGGACCAGACAGTCGGACCGAAAAAACCAAGAACCAATCAGGTGACCGGTTCCATTTTTCCCCAAAACCGTTGATTTTGGTCAGCAAACCGCTGACCCAGGCGGTTAACCGTTCGAACGGTTTTGACCGTTTTTTATTTTTTTTAACTTTTTAAATTTTTTTTGTCAGAGCAGGCAGACCGTTTGACCTAGGAACTGGACCCCTGACCGGTTCGTTCTTTGGGTCGGTTTTAAAAACTTTGATCCAATCCATTTGCACCCCTACTTCAACAAGCAATCAGTAACCAAGTGGAAGGTGACTCTAGATATGCTTTTTCATGGGCTAAAGTTCAGGTTCAAGCCCTTGAAAACTGTTCAACTTTTTACATGAAATCCATGTAAATCCTCACATGTAACCTTTCCCCCTCTTGTTAATAATACAAGTTCTCTTTCTTAAAAAAAATCAATAAATAGGTGGAAATTTTATTGCAAGAAGCATAATCTCAATAGTTGTAGGTGTTGTAGGTGTTAGGTTGGGATCTTCCCCCTGTACTAAAATTTTCCATTTTTGCATACTATCAAAGAGACCTATTAAATTTTTCTACAATATGTTAAGTGTAAATCATAACAAGTAAGACATATCAAATGGTTACGGTGCTTGTGGATGAGAGGTGAAGGTTCTAAAATTCAAATAAATGTGGATAGGCATGGCCAAATTTGCCTAAGTTGTAACCAAAATCATAACTAAAATGGTTGCGTCCTTCCCTCAAACCAAATTTGTTCAAAAGAAGTATCCACCCACTATTGCTGATATCTAGGTTTTGTTACACAGTCTGTGTGTCAAAGAGAAGAATGGAGAGCTTTTTATATCAGGGGCACTTTGGTCCCCAAAAAGACATTTTTCTTGCCTCACTGTTTTTGCAATTTATTTGCAAATGTATCCAATTTTGTCTATGCAAAACTTTATTAATTTTTATGCAAAAAGCCCTATTTGTATGATTGATTAGGAGAAATGAGATCAAAAAAGGAAGTACGATTACCAAAATGCCTCTCATTATAGAACGAACCGGTCAGGGGTCCGGTTCCTGGGTCAAACGGTCTAACTGTTCAAACCAAACAGTCGGCCCATTCTGACAAAAAAATAAAAAACGGTTAACCATTCAGGTCAACAGTTTTTGAGAAAAATCCGATTTTAAGGAAAAAAGGAACCGATCACCTAATCGGTTCCCGATTTTTCAGATCCAACCATCCGGTCCAGTTTTAAAAACCATGCCATGGAGTGTGTTAATGCATTGACGGTCAATCTCCAAAGGTCCGAAGAAGAATGGCTTCAACCTGAAACAAGGAAAAATGGAAAATAGGAGAAATAAGAGAAAGCTGGTCGGGCCTTCAAAGAAACTGCTCACATATCCTCCAGTGAGGGATCAGGCCAAATGTAATTCACTGTAGATGGGTTTCCAGCAACCAATGACAGAATGGGATAATAAGCCAATGACAGTAAGTTATGGAAGCTTTCTTAATCATTATTCTTTTACCAATTTTGCCCTTTTATCATTCCAGAAGGGTTCTTAACCTTAAATTGATGCTTATTTATCCTGAATCAGGTTTATGCCGGATGGGTTTATGTACTCGTACAAATCGAATGTCTCACACTATCAGCCTCTCGAAAGACTTGTGTAAACGAAAATTTATTAATTTAAACAAGATACTTTCAAATTCATGTCTGGCTGGATTGGATCAAATTGGAGTTGTATTTTTCCTAATGTAATTGGATAAGATTGGACTGGAGCAAAAGACTTGTGTATGGAAAAGTCTATTAATTTTGATAAATGGCCCCTAAAAGCTGCCTAAACTTCTGAAGTTTAAACCCCAAACCCCATCACTTGATAACCAATATTTGTTACTTGATTGAGAACACATTTCCTGCGACCATGCGGCATGCAACCCCCAGTGAAATGCAAACACCAGTGCTTGAAAGAAAAAAAAAAAAAGTTGATCTTATGCCTTGAATTTATTACAAGCGCAGGCGCGTTGACATTTTATTGAGGGATGTCCGGATTGTCCTGCGACTACAGTTACAGGAAAGGATGTGAGTATTTGATTTGCATCTTCCTTGTTGTACATAACCATGGAGATTCAAGCCAAAGGCATTTGCACAACCATCAAAGTGTAATTCTATCAAAATTAACATAGAACTACTGATAAAGAATTCAATTAATATAGAACTTGGGAAATCGTTCAACACCTAGTTCAAAGTTTCAAACCCTCTCGAGCCTATTAGAAAAGTATCAATCCTGGATTGTGAAGGTAGTTGTCCAGGTGTTCAAATGGCATTTAAAAATGGAAATATGGAATAACTGACCTGTGTTAAGCTCTAATTCCCATTCTGCCATAGATTGTCTTAATGGAATATTAGTTTCTCTGTGTATGAACTTTTCTTATTGAGAAAGATCAAATCTTGCATTCCTTGGAGTTTTATTTATTTATCTCATCTTTGCTAGAGTAATGATCTTTATTTATTTGTGTTAAGGTGCTTCTTTTTTTATGTCTTTCTCATTACTCGCTGACAATGTTATTGTCATTCAAGAGGAAGCTAGAGGTCAGAAGTACTTGATATTGTGCAAAAGCTTCATTTTCTGCAAATTTTCTTGATTTCTTTCTTATTTTCGTTTTTTCAACTTTTGTTCTTTCTTTTTCTGTAACCATTGCTAGTTGGGTCCTGGTAAAATTGAAAAGTTGGAAATGTAAAAATGAACCGACAAATCAGGGGAATGTCTTAATTACAAAACTGATGGGAGAAATGCAGACGAAAGTGGAATACAGAAAGGAGATGAAGAGTTGAAAGAGAGAGTGATCAGGTGAAATTTCAGCTCTCCTTGCCTTTTCTCATCAGACCAACCTGAAGGATGAAACACTCTGCAAAAGAAATGTAGTTTCAGTAAACAAAACAAAGCGGCTTAGTGAGTCTGTCTAAGAGATTTGCTCACCTTCTCAATTTTTGATCTGTATTTCTCTGACTCCTCTTCCACAAACTGCATACATCACTTACATTTTAGACTTTAGGCCAGGTTATGCCACTTTAATATATCAAACATAAAAGTCATTAGATCAAGTGATCAACCAATAAAACACATGAAATAATATCCATGGTGCGACCACCCTACCTGTCCTGTTACAGTATATAATCTGTTGTACCAACCATTAGATGCCATCCCAATGGCAGAAAATATATGCCTACAGCTTTCACCAGGATTTTGCAGAGAATATTCAATGTAATACAACCCTGTTCAATTTGTTTTTTGACAAATGAGAAAAATGGAAATATCACTAGAGAAAAGTTAAATTGATGAACTTGTTGAGTATGGTTTACCAACCAATGTTTTCAAATCATCATTGGCCCTGGAAATTGAACCAATGACTGGGGCAGCTGAATAGATCTAATTTTTATGATTTTAATTATGACAATGGGTTAACCTGCTGGTTGAAGCACTATTGACCTGGGCAGCTCACTGGTTAGATTTTTAAGTTGGTTCAGGACTAGTGACTAACAAACTTATTCTCTAGATCTCTAACAATTCTTTTACCACCAATATAAGAGATATAGATAAATGCTTGGAATCTTTAAATTGTGTAGATTTTTACGGGATAAACTCAACATGAGATCTATCTCTCTTGCAATTGCTTTTGGTGAAGTGTAACTAATGAGCTTTCTACACAGTTCTCACGAGTAATTTAGTGGTGCCGTGCAAATTTCCAATATTTGAACCCTATTTTCAAGGCCTATGCAATCATGGAGAGGAAGGTACCATTTGCAGCTTTGGAGTTTATAAGCTTTGCCGCCAAACCAGGAGGCCTTTGCCAGCTCCTGTCCAATCCATTAACCTGTTGATGGCAAATCAAATGGTCATCTATCTATGTCATACATACATGTAACAAATTAAGTGATATTTGTCCATTGGAGACTTAGGCAAAAGAAATGCATGAATCTAAAAGTAAAACCCACCAGATTCTCAGCAAAAGCATCAACAGTTCCAAAAGATTCTAATCTGGTAAAATCCGCACCAAGCCCCGTGATTACAACACTAACTGAAGCAGCCCATCAAGTGTTTCTTAAATTGAGGAATCAACTATTAATATATTGATCCACAAGAAAACTGCATGAATACCATTGGAACTATAAACTTCTTCTGGATAAAATGCGGTCACAGATCTGAACCCATTATCTTCTCCTGCACCAACTTGCCAATCTGCATAAAGTAGTATGCATTAAGCCATTAAAACGAGTATGGAAACAAAATGCTAGGAAGAAATCCATATATACTAGCCTTAACACTAGCATGGAAAGGGGAAAAGAAATCTCAAAACGCAAGAAGCATCATGAACTAGAGCTGTAGCATAGAATAGCACAGGAAGTATTAGTTCAGTTCAGATAAACACATAAATTAAAGTCTGCGAGATCAGTATCTCCAAGATGTTGCCAGCTATGTAATGATCCCTACCTGACCCAAAACATCTCTATGCATACATTGCCCTCCAGTCCTTTACTCACCCATAACATTAACATACCCACATCACAATGGAGCTTAACCAGACACTTAAATAGGGCATCTCTAAAAGATAATATGAAGAAAAGGCAAAATTTTGGAAGTAATATCGAATTTCCTAGTGACAAGGTTTTACACATTGTTGTACATTTTCTCTGGGGGATAAGCAGAGATCCAATGAATACTCTTTGCATAAAACCTTCTCTTGATTTTTTTTCCAGGTAAAAAGCCCATCTTGAATTCTTGATTGAACAGCCCAAAGCACAATAGGTTCCATTACTCTCAAGACCATGTCGAAATTTTCAGAAACGTACTGACCTTTCTCTTATAATCAACCATCTTTAGTTATCAAGAAAAGTTATATACACAGAGAGAATGAAAATATCAAAGCATAAGAACAAAGGAATCATCTTTACTTGTCTAAAGAAAAATACAATTTAAGCAAATTTCAAGTTCCCAACTAATGTATGACGCTGCCGTCTCATTGTTACTCCAAATTATATGGCTAATATCTGAAGAAACACACAAATGTCAACAGAAATCTAAAGAAGAATTGATTGGGATTTTAAAGTCTTATTGCTTTCACCTTTGGGAATCAATATGTTGAACTTATTCACATCATCCGAATAAATGCGGAAGTCCCCCTGTACATCTGCAACCCGAAAATTAGGGGAAAAACAATTTTAATTTCACTGAGGTTTTTGTGCGGTACTTTGAAATAATCGTAAAATCCATTATTCGCAGAGAGAGAGAAAGAGAGACCACTACCATTCTCTGCAGCAGAAGCAGCAGCGACAAGAGATGGAAAAGAAAGTGCCCCAATCATGAACTGAAATATTGCCTCCCTCCTTTTATTCCCCGTCCTCGATTGCTCTTCGATGCTGAAACGGTACCTAGTGAAGAATCAAAAGAAAAATTAATAAGCGCCCAATAACTGAGGAAGAAGTACAAAACAACGAAGACGAACAAAGTTACAGTAGATTTTCATCTCCGTCAGTTTTCTTAGAGCATAGAACAATTTGCCTCCTGCAGTTGGTGACAATTAGACCTGTAAGAAACTGAACCCAGTTAGTTCAATTCCAGTACAAATCATCGCAAACAAAAAGAGAGAAATCAGGCTCTGGGTTTGGTGCTCGAAACTCTTTTGAGGCGTTAAGTTGCAGAACTCAGGCCGTATGGATGGGCGACACAGAGATGAAATGAATGCCGTAGCCATGCTGATGTGGTTTCCTGAGTGTACGAGTGGTTTTCTGCGCTACTGAGTTTTGATTTTTTTTTTAAGGTAGTTAATTATAAACGAGTTCAGCTTTCGTCGGGGCAAAGCCCATCTTAGAATTTACAGCAGCCATTACAGCCTTGAATATTTCCGTATTTATATGCTTTATTTTATGAGGAGATATTACCAATGCAAGGTTGCAAATGACGGTTGGAACGGTTGGATATAATCATGTGTCAGCTGATATTTAGGATCTGTTATTTAAGCAGGGCGCTCACACCGACCTCATATCCACATTTTATCATGCATTGGGAATATCTTCGTGAAGGCCCCACCGTCTCATCATGTATGGTGTAATCTGACTGTGAGGCGCCCTGTGTGAGAAGCAAATTTGGTCTCGATTTTGATCAGGTGGGTCATAAGAAATCCTGATGGGGGGCCTACTTAAAAATGATTCCAATTCCATCTTGGGCCCTTTATTTGTTGTTCGGCTTCAGCCAGTTTAACACCCATTCAAACAGCCTTTACAGCCAAGTTCAGCTTCAGCCAGTGCAACGACCATTTGAAAGCCTTTACAGTTTTGCATTGGGAATATCTTCGTATTTATGCATTTTATTTCATGAGGAGATATTCTCAATGCAAGGTTGCATGAGTTTGTTTGAATAGTAAATAGGCTTGCACTACCTGAAGTCGGTCTCTTTACAGCCTTGCATTGAGAATATTTCCGTACTTATGTGCTTTATTTTATTGGGAGATATTTCCAATACAAGGTTGCAATTGCATTGATCCAAGCCAAAAACATTTATTTGCTATACGTTTCACATTGACATAACCTAGTGAGCAGTGGATAATGGAGATTAAATCTATGACGTTGGAAAGATATGATATTGGAAGATCTTTGACCAATTAAAATCCACCGAGCCTTCAACTAAAAAATTAATAAGGGTAAACTATTAAACCTTTTAAGTTTTGTTGAAACCTTTCCTAATTGGTAATTACAATCATCTCCCTTGAACTTTTTGATAGTCGCAAATAGACCCTTTTATTAAAATACTTAATAAAAAAAGTCAGAAAATGTCCAAAATACCCGTATAGTAACTATCGAGACTTATTTCTACAGAAAAACAATACAAACTTTAAGTGATTAATATGAAGAGAATTTGGAATATAAAAATTTGGTCAAAATTAAGTATTTGCATGGGTATTTTGGACATTTTCATGGCTATCGTTAGAGGATTCTTATAGAGAGGGTCTAATTGCAATTATGTCAGAAAGTTTAAAAGAGATAATTACAATTAGGGCAGGTTTCAACAATTTACCCAAATGGGAGACTTAGAAATTGAAATGAATTTGGTGGGAGAACGGTAAGTGTAAACTAGAAAAATAAAATATTAAATGCTGAGACAAAGAAAGTAGGGAATTGAGAATAAGATATGGATACTATGAGAAAGTGAAGTCATAGGATGAATGGCTTGTTGATCACTCCAGTGATCTATAGTAGATGGGTTGTAGCGGAGCCAGGAATTTTCTATGGCTTAAGAAGGTTTGGGTTTATTATAGATCTTTTTAAAGAAAAATTAAATAGGGGTGGGGGGTTCAAGGACCCACTTTATTGCGCTCTTTTGACCCAGTCTCCACTTAGTAACCATTATAAATAATGGTTCTTGATGATGCACGATCAGGCAGCTCCCTGTTAGAATGAAACTCAGATGCCAAATTGGCAAGTTCGTTGAGTCGACCTGCAAAAAGACAGTATCAAAGTACTTGGGCTGCTCTACCTGAGGTGAGCACTCCGATGCTTAAATTAGTGAATTGGCGATTTTAGAAAAGCTAAATAACTGCAAAAGCTAAATTGCGCATACCTCATGAAATGGGGAATGAGACCTTTATATAGGTATTGTTTGGCGTGAGTTCCACGCATCGCATCCAAGATCTCCAGGAAGACGTGGTTGACCAGTCTAAAGTTCTCGGAGGTTGTTTCGCATGCAGACTAGGCTTTTGTGCCTTCCTCCAAAACATTCGGTATGGGAGTTGACTTCTAGAGGACCCAGGAATGGTGGGAAGCCCGCGGAGGAAGTTAGCGAGCACGTCTCGTAGGTCGCCACCTAGACCTCAGCCAAGTCAGTAAGTCCTCGAGGAGGTCACTGTTCATGCCAAGGTCACTTCGATCGATACTAACGAGGTACCACAGGTCGGCAAGCCCTTGAGGAGGTCGCTCCTCACACCGAGGTCCCTTGGACCGATAACGATGAGGTACTACAAGTCAGCCCTGAACGAGGTGCTACTAACTGCCCTGTCGAAGTGCCTGAACTGTGTAAGAGGTGCCCTAGACTGATTCTGGGATGCATCCCCTTGACTCAACAAGATACATGTCTATCCATGTGACATTGAAGTGTCAAAGGAAAAAGGCAATTGCCACGTGTAAGTGTAACTAACTCAGCGGAGACCCAAATCTGCCCTCATCAATTCTATCAAAAAGTTAGTTTGGGGGGGGGCAAGGACCCACAATATACTTGGCTCCGCCCTTGGTTTCATCTTTCATGAAATAATAAATCCGATCCACCGAGCTAAGTGTCACACAAAAAGGAAGCCAAACCAGTCATGTACGTACATCACCAATTGTGTTGGTAGCAAATTGGCGATAAAGGGAAGGGATTGTCTTTGGCAATTTGGCGACATTTCATTGGGAACATGTCCCAATCCCACGTCTACATCTCAGCCTCAGCGTGCATTGGGAACATGTCTCAATCCCAATACATGGTGGGAATGTGCTGTGAGGCGCCAATATATTCTCGGCTTAGGAGAGGAAAGAGATAACCAGAATAATGTCGCCTCTTGCTGGAAGAATCTCAGACAAAGTCGGGGCACATTTCATTGGATTTTCAGCAAGAACCACAGCATCGAGGTTTCCTTCATCCTTCTAGTAAAAACTCGTGCAGTGGTACCACTGCTGTTTCAAATTTTAACGTGTTGGATATCTTATTGTCGTAGGCCTCGGTTTCGATTTAGTTAAGGGTGATTTAAATTCCTTTTGTTTATTATAATTGCATGGAGTAAGGATAGTAGGATACACACAAGACTTGCACATTTATATTTAATCCAATTTCTTGTAATTCGGTTTTTAGGTGTTTCTGAATCTAAGGCCATGTTTGGGAGTGTTTAAATACTTATTCAAAATAAGTGTTTATTTGGGTCATTAAGCATTTATTTATATTTGGGAAATAAGCCTAAAATAAGTGTTTACTTTAAAAATAAGGGCTTATTTTTTAAGCCCAAATTTCTAGCTTTTTTAAGTGCTTATTGTCTTATTCAATTTTTTTTCTTCCCAAGTTCTCTAGTTGACTTTTACAAAAGCACTTTTACAAAAGCATTTTTGAGAAAGCATTTTTATGGAAGCACTTTTATGAAAGTACTTTTACGAAAACACTTTTATGAAAGTACTTTTCTGAAAGCCCTTTATAAAAGTACTTTTGTACTTTTACATAAGTGCTTTCACAAAAGTACTTTTGCTCATAAGTGCTTTCTTAAGGGTACTGTCGACAAATTTCGTGTATTTCAATTAGCACAAAATATGGAGACATTACAAAAATGAATTTGTAATAAAGAAAACAAACAAGGGAATGAACTCTCTTTGATTTTCACTCGATGACATGAGCAACCTCTAATTAACGATCAAATTTGGTGAAGACGAGGGTCGGACTGTTTCTCGTACTTCTTGAAGTGTTGATGTAGATTTCTTTAATTTTGGTGCTTTGGAAGATTTGATGTAGATTTCTTCACTCCGGGCTTCGCGCTTGATCGGCTGTGAAGGATGCTTCTTTAAGAAGGGCCCTTTTGTAGTGGCTTGATCTTCTTTGAAGAACTTGAATCCAAGTGTTGTAGAGAACGAAAAAGCTTTTCCCTTCTTTCTTCTCTCTTGATCTTGTAGTTGCTGGAGGTTGCAGGAGTTTATGGTTGCTTGCAATCTTCAGTGTTGGTGTTTGAGAGCTTCTTGCAGTGTAATTCTCTTAAAAGGAAGAAAAAGCCCTCTCTTCGTAGGCAAGGCTATTTATAACCAAGGGTAGGGCTGTTCATAAGAATGCCCAACCCGACCAAACCGACCAACCTGGACCAACCCAACCCGAATCAGCCGAGTTTTCATCCGTACCGGTCAGTTTCGAGTTGGGCACATACATAACCGAAATCTCGGGTCGATTTCGGCTTTCTTGCGTGAAAACCAAAACCAACCCAACCCGAACCGAACTAGTATTCTACTAGTTTGGTAGTTCCTACTTCCTAGTTTTAGTAGTTTCCTAATTCCTAATAATCTTCTACTTTTAGACTTCTACTAGAACTAGAACTCTAGAAGGCCCATTAGGCAATTACAATTAGAATTCAATTAGGTGTCATTTTTTAGTTTTTTACCTAGATTAGAATTTAGAAGGTTTCTAAATTTTTATTTTATTGATTTACCTAGTTTTTTACTCTAGAAGGCCCATTATTGACACTTGTTTTTACATGAAGAATTTATTGATTTTATTCTTTACCTGAATTAAATTTAGATTTATCTTGGACTCTTGAATATCAAGTTATCAACTAATTCAGATTTTATTTGGCTTTGTACAGGAGCAAAACCGAAATCGACCCAAACCGACCCAACCCGACTCAAACCGACCAGGTCGGTTTGGCCTGTCAGTGGGTTGGTTTCGGTTCCCACCTTAGCTAACCCGACCAAGTCAGGTCGGTTGGGAAAATCTCAAGAAACCGCCCCAACCCGACCCGTGAACACACCTAACCAAGGGTTAAGGCTGCCACCTCAGCCCACTTAACTAACCAATCCCATGTGAGGGGTGTTAGGTTAGCATTAACTCCTATACATGCACCATTATGTAAGAGTTAGTGGTCTTGCCAATAGGAACACCTTATTACAATAGGAGATTGGCCAAATTAGACTTGATACACTTGGATCCTTAGGCCATCAAGACATTTTTATGTAGACTTGGGCCTTAAGCCCATGGAGGCCCATATTATTGAAAGGTTATGTAAATTAAGCCCATTTGTTTGGCTTAAAATTCACACGTCTACAGGTACTTTTATAAAAATGTTTTTGTAAAAGTGCTTTCATAAAAGTACTTTTATAAAAATGCTTTTCGTAAAAGTGCTTTTATGAAAGTACTTTTATGAAATCCCTTTATAAAAGTGTTTTTATAAAAGTACTTTTACAAAAGTGCTTTGGTAAAACTACTTTCGTAAAAGTGCTTTCGCAAGGGTACTTTTATAAAAATGCTTTTGTAAAATGTTTTCATAAAAGTATTTTTTATAAAAATGCTTTCATAAAAGTATTTTCATAAGTGTTTTTATAAAAGTACTTTCATAAAAGTGTTTTTATAAAAGTGCTTTCAAAATGGTATATTTTGGAAAATTGAAAGAAAATTAAGGACAAAATAGTCACTAATGCTTATTTAAGTGCATATCAGAGAAAAAGACTACCAAACATCCAATATAAAATATGTGAAAATGTTGAATGCCAATGCAAATAAGTGCTTATTCGAATAAGCACTTGTTTTTAAGTACTTATTTTTAACTTAAAAAAAGTGAGGAAAATGCTTATTCGAATAGTCACTCTGCACTCCCAAACGTAGCCTAAGAAAAATGAGGAAAATGCTGATTTTCTATTCGATGATAACTATAGAATTGGCTGATGTCACGTCATATTACTTGATTTATTGTAACGTCACTTACATGGGTAAAATCCCAAAGCATCACTTCGACCATCCAAAGCATTCCCCATTTGAGTGAATAGCCATTCCCTCCCCTCCCTTGGGAATGAAATCCCATTTCAACATATTCCTATTCCAAGAGATTTTGAACAGACCATTCAAAATTCCAATTGCAAGAGATTTTGATTCCGATGTCCTCTAACTTTGAGAGAGAAGTCCGTTTATTGTTTATGGTTAGAGTTTCCTTCTTAATCTGAGGTAGACAACCTTTGGATATGGGATCATCTCATTGTCGTTGGTTGGTATAAAAACAGGATGTCGCAAGCACAGTTAGAATACTAGTGAATAGAGACAATCGGTTTGATGATTTACCAAAAAAGAGACCATAGGTTTGATGAAAGGCTATATTGGTTTCGACCACTCACTTGGACCCCTAAACATCCTCCACACATAAAGGATATGCAACTCCTGCCAGGACAAATACCCAATGAAGAAGACCACTGATTTGTCTTCTCGACGTAAGAAAAGCTTTAATCTCAATATCTTCCATAACTCATAAGGTCCACCTATCATTTTGACTGGTGGATACTGAATGTCAATACACATTAACTTGCGAATGATCATTTCAGCAAGCACATAGATCATATCCACAAAACCCTACACGAACAATAAAATAATTGTTCTCACTTCAAGAAAAACCAGATATCTAAATAGATAGGTCAAGGATGAATGGAGCTCAATTTGCACGCAAAATTTTCAAGTGTCATGCCTAAAAAGCTAAAGTTAAAATGAGAATTTTCTTTTGTAAGCATTTATCAAAAAATTAAAATAAAATAAAATAAAAAGAAAAGAAAAACCGCGAAGCCTATTTTTAACCCACTTCATTACAAATCTGCGAAAAAACTGCTAGGAGCACTCTGAAGGGTCTTTCCTTTATTTGCCCTCTTTCTTGTGGCTCCTGCAACCAAAAAAGAAAACAAACAAAAAGATATCGTTAGTTGATGACCAGGCATCACTTGAACGTATCTAACCACCAAATTACCTGTTACCCCAATCCCTGAAATTTTCAACTTTTAGCTTAATCCTACTTTTCTGTGAGTAAAATATGCATCTAGTCAAATATTGCGTAATGACATTCGTTGTCAAATATAATAAGATCTTGTCAAATATAATGAGATCTTGTCAATGTATAGAATGCAGGGGCTAGCAAAAGCCAACTAGAATTTTTTCCTAGAATGCAGAATCTTAAAAAAGTTCTTATCAAGCTTAGACTAAAGAACATTAACTAATTCATACTAATGAATAATTAAAAAAATGTTGACCACAAAAATATCCTAAAACAAACGCACCTTTGGAAGATTCCTGGGGTTCAATGTCAACATCCATCTCACCACTATCACTGTCAGACACGTCTACATGACTCTTCTGGGTATCCCCAGAACCTTCCAACAAATCACCCAGATCCCAAAGCTGCAGGCAAGAAATACATAAAAGCAAAACCATGACATAATTAAATGCAATATCAGGATGAGACATAGTTGACAGATACAAGGAAAAGTACATTTTGGAGGCAAGATACACTTCGGTTAAATTTTATCAGTCAAATTTCCAGAAAAAGAACAATAAAAGACGTAAAGGTCAAGAAGGCGAAGAGACAAACATGGTGTTTGGCACTATGGTGTTTTAAGTCTGAAGTTTGTAGTTGAATTATTGCATTGAAAATTGGGAAAATGAGATGTTTTGGCACAAAACACAATGCATATTTGTTTATTGTAGCTTTAAACATATAGGTGCCACATTGAACAATAGAAGTGGAACTATCCCCCACCCCATTTGGGAGAACATAAAAAAGACATTTCCCCCAACACCCCCATACACATAACCCAATATAAATGGTGATACAAATGTTTGAAATTGAATCTGCCCAATCAAATATAATTTTCAAACGAGAACACAAGGTGCATGTGTGTGAGAGAAGGGGCTATAACATAGACCATATTTTAAGCAGTTTCCACTTGTCCTTTAGGATCTTTTTTATACAAGGTGTCCACACCTTCAACATTTGATCATGTGAAATACTGCCAAGAAACTTCCTGTCATGAGAAAAGGCTGCAAAATCAAAGACAGTAATAAGTTAGGATACTTAAATTGGCAATCTAATCAATATTCATCAAGATGAAGATAAGAAAAGGATAGAGCTAGGATATGATATATACAATTGCACAAACAAGAAATTTAACATGGAGTTTGGCACCAATGCGTTTTACAAGCGTTCCATTCCACCAAGAACTAGGCATGCTACCTCCTGTTATTGTGAGAAACAAAAGACAAAGTTTGGGTGGAGATGAATGATGATTGAATGTTTAAAGTGCTTTCACTTTATTTTCAGAATATTTTCATCATGACAACTGTATGGCATCTCATAAAACTTGTCAGATTTTCCAAATTTCAATGTGCCACATCACTTGGGTGATTCGAGAAACGTCATTTTGACAATTCAAGAAACCCTTCCTCTCGTGAATCCCAAGACTCATCATAGCAGCAACATTTTTTCCAAAAATAGCATGACAAAAACAATTAAATAGCATTTCTATTTTTTCTGATGTAGCAAGCTGGTGACACAGAATAGTCATGAAATGAACCGGTGCCAAAAACCCTATAAAATACCCAGTGACCCAACTAATGTATAGCGCATACCAATTACATGGCTTAGATGTGACCAAAACGCAGAAAGGTGACCTATCATTCTATAGATCTCAATAGGAATATCTCCTTCATGGCTTCACCTAAGAATAACTTTGGCAAAAAAAACGCTCTTTTCTTATTTTTATTATTGATGATTATGAACTTTTCTCATCACAAGGAGTTCAATAAAAAAACATAAAGGACAAGAATTAGCAAATGATCGCTCCATACACACCAACACTCACACTACATATGGGGCTGTTCAATCGTTTATGCTAAAGATTTTATGAGCAAAGGCAACCAACCCAATTCCCAACATGGCAGAATACCCCAATAAACAAAATAGCCTGTCCTATCACAACCGATTTGTCAAAAATCAAAATCATGCAAAAGAAAAAATCCACTTTTGGCAATGAATAACAGAGGAAGGGTTTAAAAATGAACAGGCCCCACAAACCTTACTGGACTACTGTGCAGATATTACAGGGGAACTTGGATGTCCGTCCCCATCCAACATTTAAAAGAAAAAAGTAATAATAAAACCATGAGTTTAATAACCATACCAAGACGCTCAACAGGATATTCTGAATGCTCAGCAATTGGTTGTATTACTCGGTTGGGTAAGATGCCTACCAAACTACACAGATTAGAAAGGAACCATCAGAAAAGTAAGAATGCAATTGCACTAATGAGATTTATTATAACTCTAAAACATGTCATAGTATGGCAAACATGCAGGTGGGAGATGGGTTTGACAACTTTTACTTGGAATATCTTGTCAATCCCTGCATGTGTGCCACATGAAAGCTAGCCGCAACTCAAAAAATAAGTTATTCTCACCTGATCAGACCATTCTCTGATCCAGTAATGACTCTATCTTCATCGAGCTGGAAAAAAATGGTTTAGAAGAATTTTGGTCCAGAAAGCAGTTACCAATATAGTGCAAGGGACAGAAAAAACTTACCTTCAGCAGTGCATCAACGGAGTTTGGACAGAGATTAATGAATCGGTCACTGGAAATTAAAAAAAAAAAGGTGAGATACTTGACAATGCAATCTCTCACAAGAATAATAAATGTGCTACCAAATTATTTGGTTCCTGTGTTAAACAATCCATAGCATGGGTAGGTTCAGTTTCACTGTTCACAATAATTTTCGTCTTGAATCAGTGCCTGCAAACAGTTCGCAATTCTTTAAAATAATTCATGAATGGTTCATAACTAAATGAAGTTTTGATAAATTGTTTAATAGCCAAGCTTATGCAAATAAAATGTACAATATACTTATTTATAAACACTGTCCATTAAAAGGGGTGAAATTGTATAAATAGGGGGGGAGACATCTCATGTTTTAGAACTCTCATTGGTTTGTTCACTGTTAACTATGTTCCCTTCCCCATTCTAGACACTTCATCAAGGTCTTTTATCTATCACCTAAAGTGGCAAATAGCTTGCCACACAAGCTCACTCGTTGAAGCCTACAAAGTTGACAGGAAAAGGCCCTGGAAGGAATAGATACAAGTAGGTACAAGCTAATTATCCACTAAACATGATACAATATACAGGTGTTGTATGCATAAATACATTTTTATCAAGACACTATATTTTTTTTTAATGTTAGAGAGGGGATACTCATGCACATTAGATAAGCCTAGTCAGGGAAATAGTAGTATATAAGTAGAAAACAGCGAAGGGATCTGGCAAAAACAAAAAGAGAAACTAAATACAAGCAGGGAATTAATTAAACTGCTCTCCCCCAGCCTGGTACCCACATGAGTTCTGGTCTCTCAACCCCATGGCTAATAGATAAGCTAAGCATTGACAGGTATAGAATCCACCTGAACAGGATTTTTTTAATAGAAGGATAAAAACATCATCAAAGAAAAAGGGAAGGGCACAAGTTTTTTTTTTATGAATGAAGGGAAGGGCACAAGTTGTTCTATGACAGCCAACGTCTAGCATCTCTAATAGCAAATAAAGAGTCAAAGGGCCATTACATCCAATCAGTTACAACACGGACGGAAATTCCCTTCTATTAAAATAATTCACCCCGTCAACCAACCCAAGTTCTTGTAAGAGAAACACTTAGGCAGATGCTCTCTCCAACAGGGCCTGAGAAACTTAAACAAATATCACCATTATGATTTCTAAAAACCCCTTCTACCCTGGACAATCCAGGATTACCTATTCCACATCCATCAAAATTTAGTTTTATTACCCTGCAGTTCAGAACAATCTATTCTTAGAAGGAGCTTCTTCTTTGATGACCAAAGCTAGCAACCAATAGGCCACCTCAAGGCAACTAGATCACTTAAAGAATTCAATTCTACACTATTCTCGAGATATATTCCATCAATTTTTTCATTTCATTCACTCCAAAGCACCATATACCATATACAGTTCCACTCCACATTATCCTCTTCCTACTTTAGTACTACTCTTTTTTGGTACGTTATTTAAGTTACTTCAGTACCTAAACAAAATCATACAACCAGTATACCAAATAGCAACTTAGCAAGTAAACAGAAATTTAGAGAAGATGGATTTGATGAATGTAATTTTTCCACCAAGAGAGACTTGGTTCCTTTTTCACACAGTTTCTTGGAGAATCTCTCCACAACTGTGACCTGGAAAGAGATGGCACTTTGATAACACTTCTAACCTTTGAATATTTTCAACCTCTCTAAATTCACAGAAAATAACAATGTCATTGGCAAATTGTTAAGTGAGAGGCCACCTTCACTTCCCTTCCCACTCTAAAACCCCTAAAAAAGAAAATATATGAACAAAGAAAGAAGACGGATAAAAAAAGGTGATACATAAGACATCACCTCATGAAAGAAAACCCAACCACCAACCTCACTCCCAAACACTCCTCAAAATAACAATAAAAAACACACTGGTTATAACTTCTCCAGCTGAAAAAGAGAGAAAAGGAAGTGAAGTCAACCAACCACTTCCACAATGCATCTCAAAATACTACTTACAGCACCACTACAACCACTCAACACTAAACTCCACACCTCCAAATGTTAATAAAAAAAAAAAAAAAACCAACGAAAATTCAGAAAAAAAAAATTACTCCAGGTTAAATCTTCTCAAACTTTGCTCGAACCTCTGCTCCTTCAGGTTCTAAATTGGGAATAACTTACTCTTCAAATTCCCTTTCTTCGCTCTCTTCATCTTCTTACTAGGTCCAACGCCAAAAATCCTTCCTTTTAATCTTGCAAAGACTTTAGAAACATGAACAGTGTCAGTGTTCTTTTTATTTCTAAGTCACCTAGCTGCATTAGGCCTTTTATCCAACTTCCACTCCTCCAAAGATTTGGCATTGATTCTCTCTAACTCCAAAACTGCATTGTTCTTAAAAATCTGGGTGTAACTTTGCTCTTTGACCAGCACGGCTACAAAGCCTACTAAGCATTTCAAACACCAGAATATAAAGCAAAGGGAAAGAGAGCCACCTTTTCTGTAGCCCCTATAGCCTTAAAGATACCTTTTAGGGTGCCATAGTAAGAATGCAATAATGAAGCCTACTAAAGAGAAGGGAAAGAGAACCACCTTTTCTGTAGCCCCTATAGCCTTAAAGAAACCTTTTAGGGTGCCATAGTAAGAATGGAATAACGAACAGATGACATATCCCATCATCCATCAAACCCATCTCTACTCAAAGTCCATATTGAGGAAACCCCAGACTACACAGTCATAGACTTTTTCAATATCCAATGTACAAACAAGACATTTTCTCCCAAGAGTCCTAATATCATCCACTGCTTAATTAGCAGCCAGAATTTGACTCACAATCTGTCTCCTATGAACAAAAGCCCTTATGGTGGAGAGATCACCTCTTCCAACACCTTTCTAAGCCTCTTAGTAGTTGGCAATAATTTTTCAGAGACTTTAAACCAAGATAATGGGTCCGAAATCAAAATACATGAATCACATTGTATGAACATGCAGAAACAGAAGCTTCATTTTACAAAATAAAATCCCATACCTAAAGATCAAAGTGGGGCCTTCAGCTTTTGCAATGATCCTTGCAATCACCATAATATGGTTTTATGAGAAAGAAACAGAGGTGGGTTTGGGCAGTTTTTAATTGGTTGGTAGTGGTAACAGAGACAGGGAGAGATGCAGCATAAGTGAACCTGACCCATGTGACACCTTAAGTCCATATACATGTGAAGACCTTTGTGTCAAACACAAGACAAAAGTAATTCTTGCCATTCCGAAGTCTTCAACTCAGGGCTTAGTCCTTAATTCATGGGAAGGTATTTGTAATTTTTGCCTTTCTTGTAGGAAGCTTGTTGTGCAAGCTAAGGTTTCCTTTTCTCTTGCCCATGAATAGTCCCCATAAAAGTAATCATGGCCCCTTCCTCCCTCCCTCCCTCCCCAGACCTTGTCTCAAATTCCATGTTGAGCCAGTAGATGAAGGATACTTTATATTTTATGGTGATTAATTATCTCTAGAGAATCATGGCCCATCATGAAATTCTAATGTCAACTATTAAAGGATTCGGAGCAATGGTACATTGTTCGGATCTTTTTGGTGCTCCTCTAGACCTTTATTGTGTATTTAATACTTGAATCAATAGTAACTGATAGTATGCAATCTGAAAGCTCCTAGCTAGAAGATCACCTGGACACTAGTCGTGTAGCGAGCTGGACCAAGCTGCAGGACAAAGGATCAAAGAACCCGAGGTGGCTAACCCAGTGAGGCCGCTTCGATGCTTAAGTCAATATTGTATTCTAGTTGCGAGCTAAAAGCTTGAATGCTAGAAGGCTAGTGAGCAAGTAATCGCACGTACCTGAGTCTTGGGGGTTGATGCCCTTATATAGTTGGGCTGTCGTAGGTCTCGCGAAATGCTCCCGGAATCCTCGGCCCATGATGTAGGAATCCGTTCCGCTTTGGAAGGGAGGTAATGTACCAATTAATGAGGCTTACTGTTTCCCTCCGATTCGGGCGGGGTAAGGATAAGGCCTACAGTTACGTGGCATGATCCCGAGAAGTTCGGAGACACTGTCGAGCTCTTAGGTTCATTTACATGGCACCTCAGTGCAAGTGGGTACCGAGGTGCTCCGGGTCCGAAGTGGCCGAGCTCCCGAGGTCCCCTGATCTGCTGACGTGGCACTATATGCCGATTTGTCATTTGGCTGGTAAGCCGCGTCCACGTGTCCCTTACATACTAGGTCGGGCCAAATCACCCCTCATCAGTAACTCTTATTGCAGGTTTGCAGCAAATGTATTTGTTTTGCATATGTATGTTTTTTATAGGAAACAGTAACTTTCATTATGAAATTAAGAAGTTAAACAAGATATTACAAATCCAGTATTCCAAAGCTGAAATGCTGACCCGCATTCATAAACACTGTTACAAAGCAGCCCAGGAAAGTTCACTCCTGTTTGATCCTTGTTTGGCTAGAGCATCAGCCAGACCATTTGCTGTTCTTCTCACCCATTGGAAGTTTGCTCCAATTTCCCTTGCAAGCAGACTTCTCTCATAACTTGCTTGTGCTTCCAGATTCCCAAATTTCCAGATTTCAACCAGTCTATTAATAATCTTGAATTCCCTTCCACTTCAATCTGTTGTAGTCCCATCTGTTTAACCAGTCTCAGACCTTACAGCAGTGCTAATACCTCAGCCCTTAATGAATCACCCACTCCTATAGGCCCTGAAAATAGAGCTAGAATTTTACCTGCCCGGTCTCTAAAGACTCCCCCTACACCTGAGGGCCCTGGGTTACCAAAGGGAGCTTCCATCAAAATTGAACTTTATTTTTTGTTGTGTAGAGCTGCCCAACTCTCTTGAATTGTTGGGCTATATCTTGAAGAGTTTGCTACAGTATTCCAGCCCCTGATTATATCATCCACTGTGAATTCCTTAAATAACTCATCTGCTTTTACCCAATGCACTATCTTGATAGTGATGCAATCAATCAAGTCCTCCCTCGATTTCCTTTTTTCTTGAAAGATTCTATTGGTTCTTTCCTCCCAAACTGTTCATAAGACTACAGTTCTTGATGCAAACAAACACAAAATTGAATACACACATATTGATGTCGCCATCAGATATGCAAATACAAAAACGTTTTTTGTCCCAAAGTTTAGATTCATAAATGAACTAAGGACAAATTACCTCTAAACAATATTTTGCAGTATCAAGTACATTTGACCAAAATTTGTACTGAATGTTTAGTTCTTCAAACCAAATTATACACAAAACACTTTCTATGAATAAATTATACACAAAATATTCCTATAGCAAATTTTTCCTGTACACATGCTGAACTGCTAACAATGTGCCTACAGAAACATACCTGCAATCTTTGAAATGTCCCCATGAATATAATAACAAAGTACCAGTCTGAGTTCCACAAACAACTTTTCGACCATTCTGAAAAGAAAGAAGAAAAAAAAAACTTATAAGTGGCATTGGATTAAAAAAGTAAAAACTTATAAGAAACAGATCACAATGGAAGAAATGACTTTTCTCTCCCCACTTTGGTTCGAACTTCTAAGCCAGACATATAGATAAATGTTGATCTATACAATTTTGAAATCAAGCAATCAAAACCTTCTTCCAAACAGAAATTAGAAAATCCAAGTTACCTTTAGGCAACAGTTAATGTTTTTTTATATAAATGGTGAAGATTTTATTAAAAATAATCTCTTAACAAAATTTAAACAGAGGCAGGAGATGCAGCCCCTGTTACATAATCTGAATTACAGATGAGCCACAAACAATTCAGACTTGTACACCCCTTGTTTTGCAAAAAAAAATCAGCTAACCCATTCGCTAGCCATTTAAATTTTTTCATAGAATCCCTATATTTCCAAACCACTGTTGCTCGTTTCTCTGGGAGAAAGTTGCCATTTAAACTTTGATGGCAGTTGTCTTGGAAACCCAGGGTTGGCTGGCATTTGGAGGAGTATTTAGAAATTCTGGACACATTCTTGCTGTATTATCAGGCCCTGTTGGAGAAGTAGATTCGGTGTATGCTGAATTCGAAACACTCTTGCAAGGAGTACAAATTTCTAGAGACAACTGACAGATTGGTAATTGAAGGTGACTCCAAATGTTAGTGCATTAACTATGACAGTTAATGCTTTGATATCTGCATAATAATGTTAGTGTATTCTTATAGGCACACCTATATGTCCATGAATATATACATTCAATAACAAAGTTCCTGGCTCTACAGCTATTTCCTACTGCAATGATAATCTGAACAATAATTTAAAAAAATCTCGCATAGAAAGTTAAGCATCTAGATGAACAAGACTTTTCTACCCAAAAGATTCACATTTTTTACAGGATATAGTATTATCAAAGCATCAACTGGTCAACACACTAGTGAGTAGGACCAGACAGACTACACCACTGTACACTCACTAATAGGTTGATACTCATGATGCAGTAGTCTAGGACGACTAAGCATTAACTAGGTTGACTAGTCAATTAACAACTAAACTAATCTAGATAACCACAAAGTTAGCCTAGGACGACTAAGCATTAACTAGGTTGACTAGTCAATTAACAACTAAACTAATCTAGATAACCACAAAGTTGGCTTAGGACGACTAAGCATTAACTAGGTTGACTAGTCAATTAACAACTAAATAATCTAGTAACCACAAAGTTATTTTAAATTTTGATTTGTCTGTTTGTATTTTGTTATATTCATCCTGCAGCCTTAAATATTTTTTATGGAACATGAGTGATTAATGGTATATAAAATAGGAAAAAAGGCACAAATTTAAAAAATAAAAAGAGTAGAGGATCCTTTTACATTTTCTTCCTATTGGTGGTGTGCTGTTACACAGTTCTGAGAAACAAATTTGAAAAATAAAGGATAAAATTAATTTAGAAAAAACCTTGTTTTCACAGATTATTTGGAGCCTAGGCAGCAACTAGTCATTGCATTGAGTAGGCCAAAATAACATATCATCGCCTCACTTTTTTTTGGCTTCATGGGGCTCCACAACGGGGGGTGGCCCATCCCCTTAACCCCCCCCCCCAACCCTTGTGGCAGTGGGATTTGATCCCAGGTCTTTGCTACAACGAGTCAGAGATCCTACCAACTGAACCACCATCAGTTGGTTGCCATTGCCTCACTGCATTGATTACACTGATGGATGTAATGGTCCTCTTCTTTTAAGCATTAGAAATTTAGAAATTTCACAACAATGCATTACCAAGCACAATAATCTAAGACTTCGGAAAATCTGCAACCATGAAAGATTCTGATAAGAAAAATGCAATTAATTGAACATAAAGGTTAATTATGAAGGTGTGCTGACATGCACAGCCAGCCAAATTCGTGTCTCTGTGTGTAGTGTGTCTTGACAAGTGCATCCACGCATCAATAAATGCTATAGAATCATAAAGAATCCAAGGCTTCAAGTTAAAAGATGAAATCCACCTTCATAATAACCACAGACAGCAGCTCATCTTCGGAAAACTCAGACTGTGTTAAGACCTATCATGAACATTCCAAAATTTCAAATTCCAAAGGAACATGTCAGTTCAGCATATAAAACACACAAGCAATGTAGTAAAACTGTTTATCATCAAGGGCAATGACTAACCAACCTTATTTCTTCGAAGGCTGCAAACAGATAATGTCCCATCTCCACTTAACAATGAAAAACAAATGCCATGTTAGGCTTTGCTTCAAACATTTATTAACAAATACAACTATATCATATCAAATTGAAAACCTCTAGGCAAAAAATGGGGGTGATCATGGACCAGGCCCAAGCAGGGCTTAGCACCTATTACAAGGGGCATAGACCAGCCTACAATTTTAAATATATATATATATAATATTTATATAACATGATATATAATATATGTAAAACATATGCTATGCTTAATATAATATAAAATATTATATATAAGATATATTATGTGTCATATTAAAATACTTACATATAATAGTGGCAAGAGTGAACTCTGAACCATTTAATAGTTACATTGAATGTATAAAGCAAGTAAATTATGGTCTACCTCGTTGCCAACAGCTTCATAGAATCAGATGCAAATGTCATATCAGAAATGTATTCTTCATGGGCATCAAATGAGTTGCAGCAAGAACGTCGCCGGGTATCCCAAACCTTCAAAAATACCAAACATCAAAAAGATCTAAGATAAGAAACTACTATACAAGCCTCAGAGTCTCAGACAAACTTATTAAAACAAGTACTTTCCATATAGTGGAGAAGACCATATCTGATCATGCAAAAGTGAAAGCATGGAAGTTTATGAAGTGAGCTTTTATTTTTTGTGAACTAAGCATTAAAAGAAACAAGGAAATGACAGTAAAAAGGGTTGGCTACATGGATTAATGAGCAGTGTTCTCAATAACTTTACGATGGTCAGCCACAGGTGGAAGGACTGAAGGAGTTGAAGTTTTGCCTTGGGAGTTAGATCCCCCCCATCTTTGTTTTGTTTCTTCTCCTAGTGTGCCAGTTTGGGAGAGTAGGATTTAGCATTGGTTGCCTTCAAAGAAAAGAGAAGGGAATTGTGGATAGTCTTGGAAATGGGGTGGTCTAAGTCATGGAAGTGGAGGAGAGAGATGAGAAGGATAAAGCAGAAGAAGACAAGGAGGAAGAGGCTGATGGGTTGTAGACAATAATTAAGGTTTGTTCTGTGGATTCTGCTTGTGTCAAGCATACTTGGGACAAGGCTTCATTGGATGAAAATAGTGATAAATCTCTGGTTGCTGAAGTGGTAGTTGGAAAGCTGGGTGTAGATTCAATTGCTGTTTTTACCTCTACCCCAGACGAAAGAATTTGGATCCCAGACCCTAAAGGTTCCTTCTCGTGCACCTCCTTTCATTCTCTGGTTGCTCAAGCTCCTTTGGGGTCTTCCTTTCCAGTGAATGAGGTTTGGTGCAAACCAGTTCCCCTAAAAACAGAGGCTTTTTTGTTGGGATGTCTTTCATGGAAAAATCAACACTCTAGACATGCTTCAAAAGATGAGGAAAAATGTTTCTTTATCCCCAAAATGGTGCACACTCTGTAAGGAAAATGGTGAGACCGCTTGTCTCATTCTAATTTCTTGTCCATTTGTAACCTCTACTTGGGAGTGGTTCTTTGACCTCTATGGGTGCAGGTGGACTCTACCTACAAGCTTACCTACCTAGTCTTTTTGCAGGTGAAATCTATAGGTGGCCAAGGAAAAGAGGAAGAATTTTATGGAGATGTACTAGGGCTGCTGTTGTTTGGACAGTTTGGGAAGAAATAAAGGTGAGACTCTTGGACAGTTTGGGAAGAAATAAATGTGAGACTCAAGGATGTGGAGAGAAATGCGGATGCAAACTTAGATTGTATCCTCCTAAGGGTGATTCATTGGGTTAAGTCCATGGACTTGTTCTCACCATTCTCCTTTGATGATATAAAAAGGAATTGGAGGGAAGTGGCCTTTTCGTCTACAAGAAAGACTAGAATAGTTCAGATTTGGGAGCCACCATCGAAAAGCTTTATAAAACTCAATTTTGATGGGAGCTGTTTTGGCAACCCAGGGCCTTCAGGCATAGGAGGGGTATTCAGGGATAAAGATGGAACTATTTTAGCTTTATTCTGGGGTCCTATTGCTCAAGGAGATTCAACTAAAGCTAATTGTCTGCTGTGTTGTATAGGGTCCAATTAGCAGAAAAACTAAATTTAAGAAGGCTGTTAATAGAAGGAGATTCCCAAGTAGTAGCAAGCTGGTTAAAAAAATGAAAAGAAGGCAGCCTGGTTTTACCGAGATTTGTTAAAGAAGATCAAGTGGCAAGCCACTGGGTTTATTCTTCTTGGGAGGTGAGGTTTTTGCTAGAAGAGCTTTTGAGGAGTATAAGAAGAAGAAGAGGGATGAGATTCGTAAGTCCAAAGTTGAGGAAGGGGGAGAAATTTGGAATAAGGAGGGAAGGAATATTATTTTGATGATGAGGTCTGAGCTTGTTTGCTTAGGTGATTTCTTTGGGATGATCTCTAAGTTGTTAAAAAGAAGGTCTTCTTGCTGTGTTTTTTTGTCTGCCCTGTTTTTTTTCCTTGTTGTTTAGTAGGATTCTGCTTGTTTGTATTTGGTGGGTGGTGCTATCTTAGCACTGGATTTGGTTGTTCTCAGTTTTCCTTTTTTCTTTAACAAAATTTGTCCTTAAAATAACTGTCATGGCATTCCCTTGGTTCCACATTTAAGGGCAAGAAGACCAAAGGAATGTTTTCAAAGGCAAGCAAGACCACAAGAAGCAGTTCTTTCTTTTTATATCATTCATTCTTCACTGAGAACTTGAGAAGACTGTTAAAGGCTTGAAGAAGGCTAGACTGAGAGAAGCCATTAATTCTTTCCTTCACTGAAAAAGGGCCCCTTCCTTCTTCTTGATTTCCTTCTTTCTTTTTTTTCTCTTTGTTCACTAAAATAGGGGTGTGCCTCTTCTTTCTTTCTTCTACTGAAACAAGGGTCTGCCATCACCCTTTCTTGTTCTTCTCTTTTTTCTTTACCCACATCTTCTAGAAACATGGAAGAATATATATCAAACTTCATCTCATATCTCTTTACCCTTAAACGTTTCCGGAATCCTGGATTTCATATCTTCCAATGTTTTCAAACAGTAAGTTTGTAACAAGTATAAAGATGCCAGAAAACCTTCAGGTGCAATCTTTCTATCTCTGGTGCACATATGTATGGATCCGCTGCTGAACTTTTCAGCTCTCTTCTGTTACGACTTACAGCCCTAAGGCTCAGTTTGGAAAGAGTATAAATACAAATATGTACAAAACAAATGCATACAGAGTAATACAAAATACAAGGTTTTCTACCCTACATACTTTTTCAAACTAAGCCTAAATGTTAAAGTGCTTGGCTTGACGTGTTCCATCAGTCTTAAGGATTCTGGCATATTGGTCAAACACACAACATTTGATATCAAAGCCTACCACCACATCTCAAGTTCAAATCACGAAGAGGGCTACCTAGATCAAAACGGAAAGGACTACCTCGAGCAGAGTGCCAGGGAAAGAGCTACCTGCCACCGGTGTGAACCGTCATGGAGAGGGTAACCTGTCACTACTTTTAGAGTGAAAGCTGCCCAGAGTGAAGCCGCCAATACACCTGTTCATGGGCCAGGCTCAAGCTTGGCTTTTGCCAAAATTTGAATGGGCCCGGCCTGTGAACAAGTCTAGCAGCCAAGATATCGGCTGCGGAAGCATGGTGGTATGTTACAGTTTGAATTATTGAAGTGCTTGGCTTGACATGTTCCATCAATCTTAAGGCCTTTGGCATATTGGTCAAGCATACAATACCATGTCTCCATGTCACTCTGATGCCACATAAATGTGCACCTTCCAACACACCTTAAGCCCTTCCCTCTCTTCATCTCTCATAGTTGCTTCCTTGTTCTATCAGACCTTAAGGCCTTCCCTCTCTCTCCATCTTCATAGTGGCTTACTTGTTCATTATAAACATGTATTTCTCTACACCATAACCATTTTTTTTATTGATAACAGAAATCTTTATTAATAAACAATACTTGTGAAAATTAATTACAGAAAATGGGGAAGTAAACTATCTTAACTCCCTAACATCAAAATGACAACAAAATACTAAAAATGTACCCAAAACAAAGAATCCTTAGCCACCCCTTGCTTAGCTAACCCATCAGCCATTGAGTTAGCACTTCTCTTCACCTAGCTGTATTGCACCTCTAAGTCCTTACACAGCCAATTAAATTTTTTCTTCCCATTTCTGTAGCTCCACAAGCCACTGATATCTCCTTTCAGCCACCTAATCACCACCTTTTTTTTTTTGATCAATAACACTTTCATTAATTCATCAGTAGAAAATTTACAAGTGGAAGACAAACACACTTATCTTCCAAGAGTCACAAAGAGCTTCAAGAAAGGAAAAAAGAAAATACAAAGACACTAACGTTACAGCTTAGCCCAAAACAATGAATCCCTTTCTGCCCCTTGTTTAGCTAAACCGTCAGCTAGGGAATTAGCTGATCTTTTAATCCAACATGTCTTACCTAATCACCACCTTTGAGTCCCCCTCTATCACTAAGCATCTGATGCTTAATTCTCTTGCTCTTTGGATTCCTTCAAGAACTGCTAGAATTTCGGCCCTAAGAGTCCACCCTCTCCAATTGGCCCAAAGAACATGGCAGTAATATACCCCTCCTCATTCCTGAAAACACCCCCAATCCCAGAAGGCCCCAGATTCCTTAAGCTACATCCATCAAAATTCAGTTTTATGAATCCAGCGGGAGGGGGGTCCAAGTGGGACTACAGTTCCTCTTATACATAGCAGCAGTAGCAACCTCTTTCCACTTTCTCAGCAAGTCTGTCATAGAGAATTCAGAGAATATCTCCATTGATTTCAACCAATGAGCAACCCTTGAAAATATCAAATCTATAAGGTTTTCTGTGGTTCTTTCCTTATCCGAAAAAATTCGTGAATTTCTTTCTTCCCATATTGACCAGCACACTACAGCCCTAATGCTTCTCCACATAATATTCCCCCTTTTCTTAGGCCATCTAAAGAAAGAAAGAGAGAACAAGCATTGCACACTCATATGGGGATTCCAAGTATACCCAAAAAGGGAAAACACCCACTCCCAAACAGTCTTAGTAACTAGACAAGTAACCATAATATGATAACCCGTTTCCCCATCAGCTTTGCAAAAAATACACCTATTGGGAAGTAAGCAGCAGTTGGGCCTCTTTCTTTGAAGCAAGTCGTTTGTGTTAACTCTTTCCAGGAAAATTTCCCAACAAAAACTACCAACCCGAGGAGGAATGGGTTTGCTCCAAATCTCTTTAACAGGGAATGACAGCCCAAGCGGAGTAGTAGGTTGGACTAATGTCTCAAAAAACGAAGCACAAGAGAAAGAGTTGGATGAAGAAGGGGTCCAGATTCTGGTGTCTCCCTTACTGGGGTTCAAGAAAACATTTTCAAGGATGGTTAGCAAAGATGACATACACCCCAAATCTGTATCCCTTATTGCCCTTCTCAACCCCAGATTCCACCCAAACCTAGAAGAAGAATCAGAAGGAACTAAGAAGTAGGAAATGGGTTCATTTTTCAAATCTGACAAAGTAAACAATGATGGAGGTTGGTCTTTCAGGGGTAGGTCCCCAACCCAAATTTGCTCACAGAATTTTATTCGATTACCGGAGTTCAAATCGTACCTGATCCAAGGGGAGAAAACTGGAAGCATATCATGAATGGCTTTCCACGGGGATGCGGCAATAGTCCTTGCCAAAATTCTAGGATCCCAATCATTCTCATCCAGCCCATGTAAGCTAGCCACAATCTTCGTCCACAATTTGTCCCTTTCCAACGAGAATCTCCACAACCATTTCCCCAATAATGCCATGTTCCTTTTCCTGATATTCCCAATCCCAACCCCCCCTAGCTTCTTGCTCCTATTTACCACTTCCCACCTCACCTTATGGTCTTTCTTGTCTACTCCTGGTTCCCATAAAAAATCCCTCATTAATTTTTCCACCTTGTTGGAGACCTTTATAGGAATCTTAAATACTAACATGAAGTAAACAGAAAGGTTGGAAAGGGTAGACCTAATCAAGGTGATTCTCCCCCCAAGAGAAATATAATTTTTCCTCCAAGAAGCAAGCCTTTTCTCAAATCTCTCAATTACCGGGTTCCAACAGCTTTCATTCTTGGGGTTATCTCCTAGGGGGAGGCCCAAATAAGTGATAGGCCACTCTGAGATAGCACACCCTAACACACCTGCACAATCACTTACTTCCCTTTCCTCCAAATTCACTCCCACCACATAACTCTTATCGAAGTTCACTTTAAGATTAGACATCTACTCAAAGAGTAGTATTGTTCAGTTTTAGGTTTCTGATCCATCTTATATCCCCACCCTCACAAAATATGATTGTGTCATCTGCAAACTGCAAGTGTGTAAGTGGTACTTCACCCCTTCCAACTCTCCATCCTCTTATTAAGTCTCTAGAATCAGCTCTATGTATCAGTCTCCCCAGGACAACTGCAATCAGAGTAAAGAGAAAGGGGGAGAGTGGATCACCTTGTCTTATTCCTCTCATGGCCGGAAAGAAATCCACCGAAGTTCCATTCACCAATATCGAGTAATGGCAACTCCTGATACAACCCCAGATCCATCTACACCATCTGTCTCCAAAGCCAAAACTTTTCATTACCTCCATCAAGAAGGACCAGTCAACTAGGTCATAAGCCTTCTCTAAGTCTAGTTTGCAAACCACTCCC
>NW_010729137.1:1357925-1385952 GCF_000365185.1 Nelumbo nucifera | reverse complement strand
AGAACTTTCTTAATTCTTAGAGACAAGACTTTTGCAATTATCTTGTACAGACTATTCACCAAACTAATCGGCCTGAAATACCTTGGTTGTGATGCCTCTTTCTTCTTAGGGACCAATGCAATGAATGTGGAGTTTAAACCCGGATTAATGATTCCCCTCCTGTTAAACTCCTCAAAAACCAACACTAGGTCATTCACAATATCCCAACAATCCTAATAAAAAGCCATTGTAAATCCCTATTTATCAGTACACCAAAATTTTATTAAAAAAGAATAGGACAATGTTGTAAAATAGTTTTATGCCTAGCATCCCTAAATTGTCCCAACTCCCACTTGCCACCCACATTCATTTCTTTTTACAACTACTCATCAGGGGGGATCAATCCCCAATACAGCACCTTTCTATGGGAACCTGGTGATTCTAAGAGGGATCATAGGGTAAAGTGGGCAATGGTTTCTAGAAAGAAAGACAAAGGGGGATTAGGGATTGGAAATATCAGACTAAAAAACAAAATTTTGTTAGGCAAGTGGTTGTGGAGATTTCCTAAGGAGCAAGGAAGTTTAAGGCATAGAGTGATAAGAAGCATTTATGGATTGGCAGCAAATGGATGGGATGTTGGAATCGACCTTAGGGCTTCTTGCTCTTCCCCGTGGAAAGACATTGTTGGTGTCCTACCCGTTTTCTCATCTTTCATCAGGTATGATGCTAGCTTGGGTGATAAGGTTCTCTTTTGGGAGGACACTTGGATTGGGGACTCTCCCCTTAAGGATAGATTTCCGACCATCTACCCCCTCACTCTGATCAAATTTGAAGTAATCTCTTTTTTCATATCTCTAGGGATTCTTAGAATTTGGGACTAAGGAGAGGTTTGAGGGTCTCAGAAGTGGGATCGGTAGATGAATTATTTTCTCTTTTCAGCTCAGTATTTTTGGACCAGTCTTGTCCTTAGTAGAATTTGGACTCAATCCTCTTTAGGTTGTTTCTCTTGCTCTTCCTTTTTTAGCGCTCTGGTGCTCCCTACTAACCTGGTCACTTCCTTTCCTATTAAAAAAGTATGGAATGCTTTGATACCTCCAAAGGTAAGGGTTTTTTGTTGGGAAGTGGTGCTCCAAAAAATTAATACCTTGGAAGTGCTTCAAAGAAAAAGACCAAATTGGTGCCTACCCCCACATGCCAATAGCCTATGCTTAAGGAATAGTGAGACAGTGTGTTGTGAAACTGAAGCGACCAATGCCCTCCCTTTACAGTGTGTTGTGAAACTAAATTTTGATGGCAGCTCTGTTGGGAACCCTGGACCCTCTGGAATTGGGGGTGTGTTTAGAGATGCAAGAGGAAGAATCCTAGTCATGTATTCTGGTCCAATATGGATGGGGGACTTGCTTAGAGCAAAAGTGATGGCCATCCCTCAGGGGCTCAGATTGGCTAAGCAATTGGGAATTCAACGGTTAGAAGTGGAGGGAGACTCAAAATTAGTAGTAGGCTGGCTGCAAACAAATAGCTTGGGAACATGGTCCCTTAGACACAACCTGTAAGGGAATTACTGAGCCTCACAAGGGAGCTGGGTGCACGTGTTAAATGGACTAGGTCAGCAAATGCTTTAGCTGATAATCTAGCAAAGCAAGGTGTAAATCGGGAGCCTTTGTTTTAGGTTGTTTTGTAATTTGATTTATGACAAGGGATCACTTTATGTCCCTGTAGGTGACAGTTGCATTTCTGTTTGTAAGCAAATGAAAGTTACCATTTCCTATCAAAAGAAAAAAAATACAGCACCTTTCTATTTGGTCTTTGTCTTGCTAAACCATGTGCTCTATGTTAGTAGACCTTGGGATCCATCAATATCTAGTTCTCAGTTCCACAGCCAAACTCTCAATCTCTCTCATTATGTATCTATATTTCCAAGAGCCTGTATCGTTCCTTCTCAGCCAGCTTACAATCATTAAGTGGTCCTTTAATAATAAATCTTTTACAGCACGTATAGATCAGGGACTTTAAACTTTTCTTTTAGCTCACTATACCTTTAGTTGATCATCATCATCATACAAGGTTCCAAGCCTTATCCCAACTACTTGGGATCAGCTACCTTTTGTTGATACATATGATAAATAAGAACTTAGTTTTGTTGGTTCATGGGGATTTCAAATGGATCAGGTCTAAGCCATATTGTTATAAGATTTGGATTGCATCAAAATCCAATCTATTGACAGCCCTAATAAATTCCTAAAATGTAAATCCAAACTAGTACTCCCTCAAGGAGATTAAATGACATGAACTATGATTAAAGGAACCGCTCGGTGTCAGAATTTAAAGGGCACCACTCTTGTCAGATGAATCATCCTATTCTGGTTGCTATGCTGAGACAGTTTTCCAATCCAATACTGGATAATATAAGATTCACCGTTTAAATTGAAATATTTCTTGTACTTCAAAACGATGGTGTTCTCCTTTATAATTTTCTCTTTGGCTTTATTCGTGCAACCAAACAGCAAAAGATAGCACAGTGTAACTCTGTGAGTCAAGCGTAAGATTAAGCATACGCGTGTTCCAAAAGCTAATGGCCCATAAATTTGAACACTTCTGACTCTGAAAACCGATGGAAACATGGACGTATTATAGGTAAAATGAAGATATGTTATTCGTAGCACAGTTAACATGAAAATACTGAAAGAGCAAATGCACCTTAATACACCCGTCATCGTCTCCTGATGCGATGGTTGTCTCCGTCAAGTTGACCAAGCGGTTTACAGCAGCTCTGCGTGAGAACAATGTACCATTTCAATTGGGAAGTGGCTGATAAATTATTAAAAAAAAGGAAGGAAATAAACAAGGTAAACCCCCCCCCAATGAATGAAACACGTGGTAGAATGAATTAGTGTGATAACATGAATACTAACTCATGAGCGTCTTCCAGACGAGCAATCACAGAACCCGTTTCCACGTCCGTGGCAAGAATGGAGCAATCAGGAGATCCCGTCAGGATTGCTGATTGAATGTGAAGGTTCCAATCCAGCACACAAAATTTGGGAAAAAAATAGAATAAGAAAATATCAGTTCTAATTACCAAATCAAATATATGAAATTATCGATTTTTTTTTGTTATCTTTGGATGGAGAAAGGCAAGTTATGAGTGTTACCACGCCCCCCGTCGATAAACCGAACAGCTCTACATGATTCGCTGTGTGCATGAATCTCGAGCAACCTATTGAAGCAATTACAGACAACAAAAAACACATAACAAGAGAATTTGTGCAATAAGTGAATAAGAATACAAACGATCTTCAAAACAAATTGGACTCGAAGTAGTGACTAATCAAACAACGCGATGATTATTTGCGTTACCTCTGAGGCTGTGAATCAGCAGCATAACGATACCTGGTTAGATATTAAGTAGAAATGCTTAGCATCATCGAAGCATAGACAAGATAAAGTAGCATCGATCTCTATACAAACTTACAGATGAAGGTCGCCATTGATCAGACCTGCAGTGACAAGAGAGCTTGACGGGTGGAAATCAACATCAAAGGGGAGTTTTCCCAGATTGATCTCCATTGTAGCTTACCAAGAGACTCGATTTTGCTAGCAGTAACAGTACATGAATTATACAGCCGAAGAACGTGTCTTGCCGGTCTTTGTTCGCCGCTGCAAAGAGGTAGCCGCCTCGCCAGTCTTGTTTGCAGCTGCAGAAGGTGGTAGGCGTTGCAAGAAGAAGCTGGCTTCCCTCAGATGCAGACTTCCCAATTCCCAATACGGCACTTGGGAGTTGGGAATGGAAAAACACAAAACAAAGGCGAAAGTAAAAACCCTAACGGCCTTAACTTGGCGGTTAATCGTTCTTTTTCTGATTTCTTTTATTTCTATTTTAAAGGTAAGCCGCGAACCGTTAACCGGGTGACTGTCACCTACAGGGACGGTTCGATGGTTAACCGTCCGGGTCAGCGTTTTTTATCAGTCCAACTAATTCAACTGCTTTTTTCGTAATAGCGGCTCAGGGCATAAACGGAACCGGGATCATCACCAGTTTCCGGAACGGTTCGACCACCTGAGTCGATGACGTTTTCAAAACAATGATATCATCTTTTGCCATGCTTTATTGTAACTGAAATTAAGGTTATGTTTTGGAGACATGCAAATAGAGTGTAAATGCAAATTAATATATAGAGTGCATACAAATTCAAAGTTGGGTTAATTTTGCATTTACAAGTATACTTTTTTATCAAACATCTTTTAATGGATGCAAATACAAATCCTCATAAAGTAATATAGTTTTTTAACAAAAATCCACTTTAAATGCAAATTTATTTATTTTTTCAATATAAGTGATAAAGGGTGATTTGGCACGACCAAGTAAGTAAAGGATACATGGACGCGATCTGCGCGAAGGATGACAACTCAGCAAAGGGAACCTAGTCAATAGAATTTAGAGTTCGGGTGTTCGGTCACAATAGACTTCATTGACTGATACGTTACCCCCCGACTAAAGCGGAAACGGATCTCATCCACTCAGGCCAAAGACCCCATAACCGTTTCGTGAGACCCACAACAGCTCAGTTATAAGGACAACAACCCCTCCAGGGCCCGGGTATGTGCAATTATTTCTACATTCAAGCTCTCTAATACATATCATTCAACTCTCAGCTCGTAGTACTAACTTAAGCACCGGAGCGACCTCGCCAGGTTAGCCACTCTCGGGTTCTCTGAGCTCCACAGTTTTGCAAGCCAAACTAGCTCTCCACGCGGCCAAGTCCCAGATCATCCTCCAACTAGGAGCATCCAGATCGTGCTCCATCATTTGGCGCCGTCTGTGGGAATTCGATCGAAAGGTCATTCCAACCTCTATCTTACTCTTAATGGACTCTTCCAGCAATACCGGGAAAAGGTATTGACATGAACGTCACCGGGGGCAAGATCAACAACAAACTCTCCCTTAAGGTCTCACGGTGTGTATCAGTCAGTTTACAATCCCCCTCACAGTTTCCAGGGTCCCATCATTATCAGTACCGCAGACCATCCCATAAGTGAGCATCTCGCTCCCCCAAGTGGGCACCACCTTCTCAGATCCCTCCGTGATCCCCCCCGGGGTTGGGCACTCCTAGTTCAATGACCTAGTTCAATGCGTCCGGACGATGCAGATCCAGATGCAACAGGTCCAACAGTTCTAGCAATACTTTCTCTACTAGCAGTATCAGCAACAGTTCCACCATTGCAGTCGAGTTAACAATCGGTTCCGCCTCGACACGCCACTCAGCGTCAGGGCCAGAATCGGAGCCCGCACAGATCCGCCCAGGATGTCCATCGATCTCCCCGTCAGGGTGAGGGGACATCGCAAGTACCTGTACCTCCCAAGAGCTAGACTTCACCACAGGGCAAGACAGATGGGCAGCGCACTCCCCTTATCTCTTAGGGGGGAACCCGGGAGATAGGCCTGAAGTCAACCAGCCCGACAGGAGTATCCAACCGCAACTTTCACGGCCTGAGAACAATAGGTCATGAAGAGAAGATCATCAAGTCGAAGCCTGAGACGTAGACTCGAGACAAGCCCCCTCTGCGCCTCACCATGACCAGCGTATGCTTCACGCCAAGGAGGAGTCAACGAGAAGGAACCCCAATCCACCTCGCGAAAGTGTTCGGGAGCGTGAGAGAGCCAGGGTCGAGGTACCAGACCAGACTGAGGCTAGCAGCACCAATGCCAAACCTGCAAAGAAGCAATAACGACGGCGTCGCAAAACTCGCCGCTCTTTGGCCAAAAACAGTATATCAGCAAAGCCCAGCCAACCAGTGGAGCAAACCAAAGAAAGAGAAGAGGTAAAATCGGTGGCAACGAAAACTACGCCTACTCTATTGAGTCGGTCATCCCCCTATCACCCAATCTCCTAGCGGCCCGATGCCAAAGGATTTCAAGGTCCCCACGCTAGGCAAGTATGATGGGTCGTTCGACCCTAATGACCACGTGGATGCCTTCCACTCTCAAATGCACCTCGTCGGGGCTAACGAAGCCTACATGTGTGTGGCTTTCTCCACCACATTCAGAGGAGTAGTTTAGACCTAGTATAGGAACCTCACACCGGGCTCCATCAACAGCTAGGCTCAGTTTTTCAACCTGTTCACGGCGCACTTCATTACTAGTAAGAAGTGCTTGAAGTCACAAGAGAGCCTTCTGAACGTGGTGCAAAATGAAGGAGAGTCTATCAGAAGCTACATCAAGCGCTTCAATGAGATGTGTTTGCAGATACCGGACATCGATCCAGTGGTGCACCTCACTGCAGCGAAGAAGGGGATCACCCACAAAGAGTTCAAGTGGCATGTGGTAGAAAACAAATCGAATAACATCACCGAGTTCCTCAAGCTGGCTGATCAGTTCATCAGCACCCAAGAGGAAATCAACCAGAAGATTAACAATTTGTCGGGTGAAAAGAGGAAGAGAGAAGATGAAGGGACAAGCAACAACAAGCAAAAAAGAAAGAAAAGTAAGTCCTCCAGTAGGAAAAGAAGCAAATCCCCACGTTCGAGAAGTCCCCCTCGTGTGGCTACAAGTTAGGTCAGCATTCCAGGACCCCTTCGGTAGAAAAAACTAACTACACCCCCCTTAACGCGAAGAGATGAGAGATCCTAATGGTTATTAAGGACTCCTCCATCATCAAATGGCCACCCAGGCTAAGGGGAGACCCAGCCACAAGAAACCCGAACGTCTACTGCCACTTCCACCGTGATCATGGTCACAACATGGAGAATTGTAGGAATCTTCGTGACAAGATCAAGGAGCTTATCCACCGCGGGTACCTGAAGAATTACATTCTACGGGAAGACAGAGGGCAGGGAGATCAGCATGGAGATCATCAGGGAGAACAGAAAAGGAATGCCCCCGAGACTAACAGGCAGAACGAGCAGCCACCTCGATAGTTACTAGAGGAGAGACCAGTCCGCGGCGTGATCAATATGATCATCGGTGGGTCTATCATTGCGGGGTGCACATCAACAATAGGGAGGGCATTGGTCCGTGAGTTGGAGAACGAAGGCGAAAACCCACCAAAACGACCTCGACTCGAAGAACCTATCTACTTCACCGAGGATGACGTGCGCGGGATTCAATATCCACATATTGATGCCTTGGTCGTGAAACTCAGAATCAACGACTTCGAAGTGAAGCAGATTCTGGTGGACTCGGGTAACTCGACGGATATCCTCTTCAAAGAGACCTTCGATAAGTTGCAGTTATAGTGGAGCGACCTGAAGCCAGCAGGCGCACCCTTGGTAGGGTTCAACGAAGAAGAAGTCAGACTCCTTGGCCGAGTCACAGTACTAGTGGAGGCAGGCACGTGGCCGAACATTGTGCGATTCGAGCACACTTTACTGGTGGTCGCGACTCCATCCCCTACAATGCGATCATAGGTTGGCCTATCATGCACGTTCTACGTGCGATAGTGTTCACCTATTACTTAGCGATGAAGTTCTCAACTGATTACGGTGTGGGGGTCGTGCGAGGTGACCAGCTCAAATCCCGTAAATGCTACGTGGCCACCCTGAAAGGAAAGGCAAAGCTAGTGGATGATGTCGAGATTGAACAACCAACGGAGCATACAGAGGAGCGAGTTGCCCCGATAGAAGAAATGGTCCACATGCCGGTTTCTGAGACTGAGCCGACCAAAACTCTTCAGATCGGCACCCTGACCAGCGAACCACTCCGAACACAACTTTTAGGCCAGTAAGACAAAGAAAACGCAACCTCACCCCGGAGTGATGGAGGGTAGTTGTTGAGGAGGTCGGAAAGCTCCTCACCGCAGACCATCAAGGAAGTCCATTACTCAAGCTGGGTTGCCAACCTGATGCTGGTGAAAAAGGCCAATGGAAAGTGGTGCATGTGCATCGATTACACTGACCTGAACAAAGTCTGCTTGAAAGATTGCTTCCCACTGCCCAAAATTGACCGCCTAGTAGACGCGATCTCGGGGCATGAGTTGCTGAGTTTTTTGGATGTCTACTCCGGGTACAACCAGATTAAGATGGACCCTGCTGACCAGGGCAAAACTGCATTTAAAACCGAATTCGGGCTGTACTGTTATAAAGTTATGCCCTTTGGTTTGAAAAACGCTGGGGCAACGTTCCAGTGACTTGTAAATAAATTTTTTGAGCCGTTGATCGGCAATAAAGTGGAATGTTATGTTGATGACATGGTCGGGAAGACCCAACTTTCGAGCTCTTTGTTGTATGATTTAAATGATATTTTTCAAATTTTAAGGAAGTATAATATGAAATTAAACCCGAACAAGTGTGTCTTCGAGGTCACGTCGGGTAAATTCCTAGGTTACATAGTGAACGGACGTGGCATCGAAGTCAACCCAGAAAAAATTAAAGCTATTTTAGATATGAGACCGCCCCGGAAAATAAAGGAAGTCCAAAGGTTGACTGGCCGGGTAGCCGCCCTAGTGTCATGAGGTAGATCTGCAGCGGAAGAAACCCGTGTGGCGTCCAGGCCAGAACAAGCCTTATGTGTGCTTGGAGCTAGGAGTTATCCGATGAGATGGCTCCACCAAGGTTAGTAGCACTCGATCATGATCTCAAGGCTCATGGTCGGGGCACTCTGTTGGCTCTTGCCGGTCCATGGAAGGCGTCACTTACGTGCTAAAGGGGATAGCCATGTTGAGAGGTGACTTGGCGCCGATGTGAAGGAACTCTTGTATGTCAATGATGTAAGCACCCGATGTGCCACTGATGATAGGCAACCGTTGGGCCAGAACACACCCATGCGCTAGGGGCAACGGGATAGCTCATTCAGCTTAGGCAAGGGGCTGGCGTAGTGAAGGGTTATGCTTAGGCCAGGCCCACATGCCAAACCTCCCTTGAGTGTTGGTGGCGCAGTGTCAGTCCATGCACTATCCCCATGACCATGTGTGCACCATGGGGAACCCTGGTAGCCATGCTAGCCATTAACATGGGTCGCCCCGCAAGGGATGTTGGTCTAGGAGTGCCAAGGTCAAGCACCCAAGGAGGTCAACCACCCCACCTCAAAGAGTATGTTAAGCTTTTGGTGGTCCACCTGAAGATGACATGAAATTTCCCAATAATCTTATTGGCAAAAATGATGGTGATGTCCCTTAATGTAAGCCTGTCAAGCATAGGCAAGGCTAAGCCTGTGTCAGACCGTGAAAGGCTCCCCCACTCAATCCCTTGTCGTCCTTGACAGTGGCTCCTTTCGTGAATGGGCGTCTATGTCTCGCACCACCCACTTGCGTTCCAGTTTCTAGGCTCGCCTAGCCAACCCGGGTCTCGCCTATTTGGTGTTCATTTATGGGGACAGAACCATTTCACCATGCCGCCCTGCCTAGACTTTACCCTCAGTGTTGAGGTTACTCAAACCGCGCGATGGCTATGCCGTTGAAAGTGTGTGAGAAGGGCCCTCGAAGAAATTGGATGTGTGTGCTTCGCGGAGGTCCGCCCCATGTATCATCTTTTACCTCATAGCTTGACCGTCTTCATGGTAGCTTTTCGGTGGTGCTACCGAACACGGTGTGATAGGTCTACTCCTGCTATTGGCGATGTGCCTGGGTACCCTTTCACCATGCTAGCCTGCAAACTTCACCTCGCCGTATGTGGGTTACTCAAACCTAGTGCACGGCTTACGGCTTATGCTCTCTTGGCCCTCGAAACTACACTTTGCCTCGTCGACTTGGGCTACCTCTTCACTCTGAGGGGGCCCCAATGTGTTGCTGCCTCAAAGAGATCTTACCGAGTTGTGCACAAGTGTGGCAACTTTTTCCCATGATGTTGCCGACCATGCACTCACCTTTGTGATGTGTGATGACTGTTATGAATGTTCCGCCTGTGTGAGCTGAGCATGTCCTCCAGTTCAATGCCGGTGCTGGGCCGCCATGCTCCAACGGCCAGTGTACCCACATTCCTAACATTCCAATATTGTGGCTTCAACCGAGGACCCATTTGTGCTAAACTGCCACTTCAGTGATATTCCTTGACCAACCGTTGACACCGACCAATTTTGGATTGCTGCCCCTGCCACAGTAGCGCCTCTAACAAGTTATGGAACAATGGCTCATCCATCATGAAACCAAGATGTAGGTGCACCGCCCACAACTCACTAAAATGAACAGCAACTAATGTCCGTGATGAAGCATGGCACCTTCCATGAAATGGCCCATGCATCTGCCCCCGCATGAGCACAACGTCCAATGTGTCTGCCCCCACAAGGGCGTTGCTTTGGGGTCATTGGAATGGGGACACGATCAATGGCCTCTTGCCAAGCATGATGTGATTTCTTGCTTGCTTGTACCCGGGTGGAAGTGCCTAGGGACCGCACCCCACAATGTGTTGCTTGTCAAAATTACCGCTTCAACTGGCTCTGTATGCATTTGCTCTGATACCAACTGTCACGGGGGTAGGTCTGCAGTGGAAGAAACACGTGCGGCGTCCAGGCCAGGACAAGCCTTATGTGTGCTTGGAGCTAGGAGTTGCCTGATGAGATGGCTCCACCAAGGTCAGTAGCACTAGATCATGACCTCAAGGCTCATTGCCGAGGCACTCTACTGGCTCTTGCCGATCCATGGGAGGCACCACTTACGTGCTAAGGGGTGATGGCCATGATGGGAGGCGACTTGGTGCCGATGTGAAGGGACTCCTGTATGCCGATGATGTAAGCACCCGATGTGCCGCTGATGATAGGCAACCGCTGGGCTGGAACACACCTGTGTGCTAGGGGCAATGGGATAGTTCATCGTAGTGAAGGGTCATGCTTAGGCCAGGCCCACATGACAAGCCTCCCTTGTGTGTCGGTGGTGCAGTGCCGGTCCATGCACTGTCCCCATGAGCATGTGTAGGTGGTCTGCTTGAAAGAGTGCGTTAAGCTTTTGGTGGTCTCCCTGAATATGACATGAGATTTCCCAATAATCTTACTAGCAAAAATGAATGTGATGTCCCTTAACGTAAACCTGCCAAGCGTAGGCAAGGCTAAGCCTGTGTCAGACCGTGACACTAGGCCGGTTCATGTCTAAGTCGGCAGGTCAATGCCTGCTTTTTTTCAAAGCAATAAAAAAGAACGAGGACTTCGAATGGAACGAGGAGTGCCAGCTCACGTTTGACGAGCTGAAATGGTACCTAAGTACTCCGTCAGTTCTAACCTGACCTGATGAAGGAGAAGAGTTAAAGCTCTACCTCTCCACGAGGGACGAGGTTATCAGCTCAGTACTTATCAGAAAAGTAGATCAGGTCCAACGACCCATCTACTATGTTAGTAAAGTTTTGCAGGATGCCAAAATCAGGTACCCCGAGATCGAGAAGCTAGCGTATGCACTTGTCATAACAGCCCAAAAACTACACCCATACTTCCAGGCCCACACTATCGTCGTCCTCACCAACAGGTCTCTGAGGTAGATTTTGCTCAAGCCCAAGGTGTCCAGAATATCGACGAAACTGAGTGAATATGACATCCGATTTGACCTCCTCCCAACGATCAAAGCCCAAGTCTTGGTGGATTTCGTCGTAGAATGTGCGTTCAGCACGCCGACCCCGAAACTGTCTGAGCCTGCCAATACGTCGGAGGCATCGACCAGTGCGGCACTGGTCCCCGTCAAGGTTGGACCAACGTGGGACGAGGAACCCTAGATCCTCCATGTATATGGCTCAGATTCGAAGCGTCGAACAATGAGGAGTATGAGGCACTAGTCGCCAGACTCAACCTAGTGAAGAAGATGGGAGCCAAATACCTCATCGTATGCAGCGATTCATAGTTGGTGGTCAACCAGGTTAACGGTGCCAACGAGGCTCGCGACCAAATCATGGCAGCATACCTAGCCAAAGTCAGAGAGATTCTACCGAACTTCCACTCTTGCTTCATTAGGCAGATACCGAGGTCCGAGAATGCTGAGGCCGATGCACTATTTTGATTGGTCAGTACTAGCGAGAATATGAAGCAAACAATATATATCGAAGACCTGCCTCGCCCCAGCATTCTCGGGGGGGGGGGGGCAAAAGAGGTCGCTCCCATGTTGGTAGTGGAACCGAGCTAGATAGACCATCTCGTCGACTATCTGTTCCACAGGACCTTACTAGAACGCAATGCAGCTCGAAGGGTAGAGCGATAGTCAGCTCGATTCTGATCGATGGGCAGCTGTATAGGAGGTCCTTCACGCTCCCCTACCTATGTTGCTTGCGACCTTCACAAGCAGATCAAGTGCTACGTGACATCCACGAGGGACTCTGCAGAGGACACCTAGGGGGCAGGGCGCTTACCCAGAAGGCACTAAGGCAAGGATATTACTGGCCTACCATGAAAGCAGATGTCGTTGAGCTCATCAAGAAGTGTGACAATCGCCAAAGGCATGCCAACATCTCCGACTACATGCTGCCGATCTAAAATACCTCACCAGCTCATGGCCGTTTGCTCGATGGGGGATAAACATACTCGAACCTTTCCCCCCGACAACTGGGCAGAGGAGGTTCCTGGTCGTGGCAATGGATTACTTCTCGAAGTGGGTGGAGGCCGAGCCCTTGGTAACCATCACAACTTGCAACATACAGAACTTCTAAGAAAACATAGTGTGTCGCATCGGACTACCTTGGGTGTTAATTTCCGATCACAGGACACAGTTCAAAGACATCAAGTTTTAGAATTGGTGTGCGGAGATGGGAATCTAGCAAAATTTCACCTCGATGGCACACCCACAAGCGAACGGACATGCTGAAGTAACAAACATGGCGATTCTCCGTGGACTAAAAGCTCGCCTAGCCCGAGATAAGGGATTGTGGGTAGATGAGTTGCCTAGTTTCCTTTGGGCTTACCGAAGTACCATCAAAACCACGACGGGTAAAACACCCTTCAACCTCACATATGGTACAGAGGCGGTGATCCCAACAGAGATCGAAGTGCCAACATTGCAACTTGAGGCTTACGACGGGGAAGCAAACGATGACGAGCTTCGTACCAACCTGGACCTGATAGAAGAGGTACGAGACTTGGTCTACATTCTGGCAGCGGCTTACCAGTAGAGAGTAGCTCGGTACTATAACCTCTGAGTGAGGAAACGACAGCTTTGTGTCGGCGACTTGGTCCTTTGGAAAGTTATGGTGCCAGAGCCCGGTGTAGGTAAGCTCGGATTGAATTGGGAAGGTCAATGCCGCGTAAGACGTGTGTTCGGGGAAGGCACATATAAGCTCAAAACCATGGAAGCGAAGCAGGTACCTCGTGCCTGGAATATCAACAACCTAAGAAGATACTATCTATGAGCAAACGACTCTAGAGCATATGAGAATTTACCAAGTCCACAACACTACCAAACTAGAGAGAGGACCTTAAGTCACTCCCAGAAGCCTAAGGGCTATAGTGTCGAGTTGACAGAAGACCTCAGGATGATATAAGACCCAATCACCTCTCCAGCATGGGCAGAGAACTCCTAGTTGCCTCTTCGGCATAGGCTGCTTAAGACACGGTCGCCTCTTCGGCATGGGCTCGTTAAAACCTAGTCGCTTTGGCATGGGTAAAGCAAAAGTAGCCCGGGTGCAAACAGGTCGGGCATGTACACTCTATAGTGTCTGCTCACTCCAGCGTACAATAACGATTGTTCCTATTCGAGTTCGAGGTTGTCCACTCTTAGACATATTTTGCACAAGGAGTTTTGGCAAAAAGACTTGTATTCCATTAATAAGATGCTTCAAGTACATAAAAAAAGGAGGGGAAGAGAGAGAGAAAACAAGATTACAATGCAGTCCTCGGCAACTTCAGCCTCCTCTCCCTCTCTTGCCATCTCGTCGTTGTCACTTTCCGCCTCAGAGTCCGGATCCTTGGCAGCTTCAACGGCCATCTCCTTGGTGATCTTGGATGTGGGGATGGCGCTAAGGTCAAGGTGAGGAAATTCATGTCGGGTCAACCACCTACTAAGCTTAAACCCCTTGCGGTAGCCCGCTGTCCCAACCTCTCTCGTATCTCCGTCGAAGATTTGTACTCCTCGATTGCCTTGACTTTGGCCTCTTCTATCGCCCGAAGCAAATTTTTCGTTCACTCCTTCACAAGAGCCTCTAGGTTTTCATTCTCTCTCTTAAGTTCCACCTCGCGCTCCAACAACTACTTCTTTTCCGATTCAAGCTCCTTCTTAGCTCGCGCATCGTTTTTCAGCTGACTGATCTCGCTGCAAGCTAAGTTGAGCTCGAAATGTGTAGTTCGGGAAGACTCCTCGGCTTCGAGAGATCGATTTAAGTTCACCTCGGACTGGAAGGCCAAAGCATGAATAGAGGAGTTCACCTGCCAAAGAAGAAAACAAGTATCAGTATGAAGAAAAATCTAAGTATCAAGTAACCTGAAGGCTAAATACGTACCACCATACAGTGAGTGGCCGCTTGGGCCCTGATCTAAGCAATCGACAAGTCAACCCAGTTAGTGACCTCCTCGAAGAAGTAGTGATCGTTGGTACAGGCTGAGGTTCTGAAAACGTGGTCGCCTTCGGCACGCGGGGTGGAATGGCCTTGCTTGGGTCCTCCTCAACCAAGTTGATCATAGGAGGATGTTCGGCGACAGGTGGGTGTTCGGAGGCAAAAGTAGCGACATCACAGGTGGTGGTCTCGGTGTGGAGGCGAGCCTTCTTGGAGGCCCTCTTCTTCTTCTTTCCCTTCTGTATGCTTCCGAAGAGTTCATCGGTAGGGATGTCATCCATGGCAACTGCAACAAGTGATGAACCAAGTTAGATATGACACCAAACTAAAACAAACAGGAAAAATGTACAACAGTTAGCGACCTACCAGGAGGACTTAGACCGGCTTGCACGAGCTTCTCCTTGGTCATGAAGTTTACGAACTTCAGGCCAAGCTTCGCCCAAGATCAGACCTCCTCCCTTGTCTTTGGGTCCAGTCTAATGTTGGGGCCCTGGATGGCTGCCCTCCAGTGAGTCGAGAAAGGCCACCCCTCGGTGTTACGAACCACGAAGTAGCGTCTCTTCCAGGCCGGAACCTTGTTAGGACACATGACGAGTTCTTTTTGATGGAAAGGATCGAAGATAAGACGTCGAGGTCTAGAGGTCGGTTGTAATCGTGGAAAAGGGCAATGGTACCTACGATGTTATGGATGTAGCTGGTCTATGGCAACGTCAAAAAGCTTGATGATTTCGATTATGAAAGGATGGAGTGGAAGATGCAGCTTGGCTACGAGCTGCTCCTCGAAGACCACGATCTCGTCATGATGTTGATCCCATGGAAAGTTGCCTAAAGGAATATAATAAACAAGATCATTAAGAAGTCTGTACCAAGCTACTAGGGCTATGAGCTTGTCCGCTGTCATCGTGGATGGACCGAAGTTGTCCGACGGGCGACCTCGATGTGAGGTTGAGGCTGACTTGCCAGAGGCTTCTCACTCTCGCCTAGGTGAGTCCGCCTCGGACGGATTGGAGTCCACATACTATGCTGAAGTGCCTACCTCGACAGGTTGAGGCTCTGTGATTTGTGCCAAGGTCCCCACCTCGGCCCCAGCGGACTCGCCGCTCCCATCTAAAAGGCTATCAAAGCTAAGGCTAGACATAGTAACAGAAAGGACAAATGAAACCGAAAGAAAAGGGAGACGAACTCACCAAAAGAAGACCGAAGAAAGCAGGACGACCTCGGACCCGGTAATAACTGACACCGAGTTCAGAGACTTGAACGTGACCTCAAGGACTCTGGATTCACGATTTTGTGGCGAAGAAAATGGGCCCTACAGCCCCTATTTATAACCAGTATATCCAGGGATCAACGGCCGAGATTTGCATGATCCAACGACTCCTAGGAAAACCGGTTGCACACAACTCGAGGTTGAAATCAGTTTAGCGCGCATTTTGACATCTGTGGAGTTTATAATCAGCTTGGCGTCCGCGTGTACCTGATACATGATCTGGGTCACTTCCTGGTTGAGCCAAACGGTCGAACAGGTCCGACCAACGATCCACCCTCCATATTACTTAGACTTTGTGCCAAATCCACTTGGGCTCGTCATGAACTCCACGCGCCGGGTCAGGACCCCTGGCACGAGGAGTGGGCGGCAATTGATGAAGGGTGATTTGGCACGACATAGTATGTAAAGGTCACATGGATGCGATCTGCCCGAAGGATGACAACTTAGCAAAGGGAACCTAGTCAGCAGAATTTAGAGCTCGGGTGTTCGGTCACCTCGGTACAAAGCCACTTCGGCATGAAGTCACCTCGGCGTAAAGGCACCGCGGCACCTAATCCAGTTCGGGGCCCAAGAACCGAAGTGACATGTAATCAACTCCAAAAGCCTCCCAGTAGACTTCGAATCCCACAAGATCACGCCAAATAACGGTAGGCCTCATCCTCTCCCTGCCCAGATCGGGCAGAAACAATAGACTTCATTGACTAATACGTTACCCCCCGACTAAAGCGGGAACAGATCTCATCAACTCAGGCCGAAGATCCCGTAACCATTTCGTGAGACCCACAACAACTCAGCTATATAAGGACAACAACCCCTCCAGGGCCTGGGTACGTGCAATTATTTTTACATTCAAACTCTCTAATACACATATCATTCAATTCTCAGCCCGCAATACTAACTTAAGCATCGGAGCGACCTCACTGGGTTAGCCACCTTGAGTTCTCTGAGCTCTACTGTTTTGTAGGCCGAACTAGCTCTCCACATGGCCAAGTCCCAAATCATCCTCCAACTAGGAGCATCCAGACCGTGTTCCATCAATAAATATGCCTCCGAAACTGTGTTTTTTCTCATTGTCAATACATAAATGCATTATTTCCAAACATCAGCAAAACTAAACCAAAACGCATATTTACACTGAACTGACATTTTTATACTTTATTTGCACTGTTTCCAAACTTAGTCTAACGGTGTTCACCAACTAGTTTGGTTCAATTTGCAAAAGATTTCAGCCCAATTTGGTAAATTAAGGGTTGAAACTTTTTCAAACAAAACCAAACCATTTTTGTGTATAAACAAATCAAATCAAACTGTTCTATTACAAATTTATCTGATTTCTAATATAGTTTGGGCTGTTCTATTAGGTTTAACCTAATTATAAAACTCAATAATATGCATACCTACAAAAATAACAAATATAATTCAAACATCAAATTGAAATGTTAACACTTAACAAGTGTCACTATTGTTATATAAATTACATTTGCACTTTCTCAAGCATAAAAAACTCCTTAGCCATAAAAATACAAGTTAGAAATTGAAACAAACAATATCCCCGTCCAAGTGCATATACATATGTATGATTTAATATATATATATATAAGGTATTACAAAGATCCCATTGTACTATGGAGTCAAATGACAAATACCCCCCCCCTTGTACTTTCATCATTTGCAACAAGGCCACTATGAATTTTATCTTGCTACAAATACCCCATTGGTAGTTAAGTTAAATAGCAGAATGCATTAAATTACCAAAATACTCCCCGAAACTCTCTTTACTTTCTTTTTCTTTCCCATTTTCTTTTGAAACCTAACTGCCATTACTCTTCATTAGTAAATACTTTTGTCATATCACCGGTGACTATCGCTAGAAAAAGCAAAAATCTCCATAAAGTTAATTAAAAAAGGGATACTTAACTAGCGTTTGATAATATTTTAGGTTTGGTGTCCGCAAAACTTGCTTTTCAAATACCAAATTTTATTTTTAGATCTGAAGTTATAAGCTTGCGTCCCGGATCTTAACGCGCTCAAAGCACAAAGTTGGAAATACCCTTCGAAAAATTTAAAAATAACACGATTTACCCCTATTTAACCCCAAAACCCTAAAAAAAAAACTCATTCATTTGTGTTTTCTCTTTCATGGCTGCCTGTGCGTCTGAATATGGACTCACAAAGCATAACCAACATCCAACTGCAATCCCTCCTGGCAAACTGTATATGCATTCAGAAGATCGCCGTCGTGCGTCTGAAGCTCTAGGTTTCATTGCCGCCGCCTGCGCGTCTGAATATGTCATCGTGTTCGGCAACACTGGCTTCTTATCGTCTCCGATAAACCGTACCTGCGTAGACTGTTCGCAGAAGAACAGTCTACGCTTCAACTGGCTTCTTATCGTCTGAAGCTCTAAGTTTCATTGCAGTCCCTCTCGATAAACCGTACCTGCGTAGACTGTTTGCAGAAGAACCTAAATCAGCTTCAACTGCCCCGGCAAGCACTCCGACAAAGGGCCTCTGTCTCCTTCGAAGTTTTCATGTGGCTCAACTGCTCCGAAAAGCACCAAATCCTCGGGGTTCACATCAACTTCATCCGTTTCATCACCATGGACTCACGGACCGAACTCCACCTCAAGAAAATGGTCTTCACCGCCCGTTTCGTCTCCAGCAACTGCAATCCCTTAACGTTTTCTTCATCGCCCGCGGCATCCCCCAAGAAACTCACAGAAATTGGTCTTCACCGCCCTTATAACAGTTATTTTTTATTTATTATTTTGAATTGAATATAATTTATTTTTTATGATTTTTTATAATAATTATTTATTAATTTAATGTTTATTATTATTGATTATTTTAATATTTTTTAACTATTTTAATATTAGTGATTAGTTATTTATTATTATTTGTTAATGATTAAAATTATTATTTTTTTATTTATATTTTATCAATAGTATAAATTGATAAATTATTTGAATTTGATAATATAAATATATAAATAATTTTATATGAAATAATATAAATTGAACTCAAATTACCAAAATATTTAGGGATAAAATAATAAAATTAAAGAATTTCAGATCTTAAAAGTTAGATCCAACACAAACAACCTTATTTGTTTTATTTCACCTTCAAATATCACATTTGATAACAACTGAGTTGCTAGAGACAGACCTTCCAACAAAGCCAGAGCTTCAGCCATTTAAGCACTATCACAACAAAAATGGACTGTTCTTGCCAAGAGGAATGAACCAAGATGATCTCTAAGAACAAGTCATGCTTTCGCTCTCCCACATTTAAATGCAGCATCAATGTTAAGTTTTAACATATGGATGTCTGTTTTAACCAAGAGATAGGACCAAGTGTTTGCAATTGTGCAGAATCTTCTTTGTGAGTAGTTGTCAAACACATGGTAAGTGTTACCTGTGCCTTACAGATAACTGTATGAGGATCAAACGCAACACCATCAAAGAGTGTAGCATTCCTGGCTTGCAAATAGTCTGCATAAGAATACCACTTGAAAGCAATAAGCCTCGACCAATAAATCCATTCTTCATATCTTCATACCACCATAAGTAAAGGAAATCTGTAGGCTATGTTTGGTTTGAAGGAGAAGGTAGGGAAAGGAAGGGAAAGACAGGGAAACTAATACAAGGTTTGTAAAGGTTTCCCTACCTTTCCCTACATTTTCCCTCAAATCAAGCATAACATAACTTCAAAAAATTTGCAAGTAGTAGGCTTGAAATGCAAATGTGAGCCGAACCAGACGGCTTGCGTTGCAGGGTAGAGAAAAGGGTATGTAGAAGAATCCCGTCGGTAGTAGAACACACTGTCAATAGAACAACTATGTTTCTGCAGATTGTCAATAGATGGGAGAATAACTTTGTGTTTCCACAAGTGAGTCCCTGGCATGTCAGATTTATATTTTGCGAAGAAGAGGAACTAGGAGATGAGGAAGACAACAATTTCAGTGTTGGCGTACATATAAAGCGCCCATGAGGAGTCTTACACCACACTAGTCTATCCGCCACTTGTGAGTGAGGATACGGAAGAGGAACATTTTGAATTTTAGTAACCAAGTTTGGAGGTAGAACATAGTGTAATTTAGCCAGATTCAAGACCCGAATATCCTTCGTAACACGGTCTTGTGAGAGTAGCTGAAGTTTGTGCTTCCCAGTCGTTGTCGTACACTCATCGATAGCCATAAATAAAGCGTGCTTAGATTTTATAAGACTGAGATTCAGGCCCAAGCAAGCTACAAAAAGAACAAAATGACCCAAACGTTCACAAGTTACCTGGATGAAAATCGTTTTACCAGAAAGAAAACTTGAATGGTCTTTCTTCCAGCAGGGGGTCTGCTGGGTTGATAGACACCTTGATCCTGGCAAACCGAGCCCAACGCCTAACTTCAGAAGGGGATGGTTCATGAGGGTAACCATGTTTTTTGGCCACCTTTAAAACCGATGACATATTCATATAATTCAAAGGGAAACCACTTAGACTGAACCCATAAGTTTAGTCGATTAAGGTCATGATTATCAGGAGAAATATCGGGTTTTTCTTTGCAGAAAAGAATGTGGTCATTTTCATAGAGCTAAGGTCCCTTTTCAAGCACTTGATTACGATCAAAGACAGAAATTTGGCCACAAAAGAACGGGTGCCAAAATCTTGAATGAAAGCAGGATCCATCTGCCAGGCTTTACTGACCATCTCTTTTAGACAATAAACTATTAGAAAGTGTATGCCCTTAATTCCAATTAGATTGATGTACAGATATATTTCTTGTAAATGAATAAAAGTACATTATTGTTTTATGTTGACATTGGTATGTTTCTATGAATTTACCCCTTAAATTGGACCTTTATGAGACTCGTGTTAGTTTAGAATGTTCTCAGCCGTTTGGATAGGTTTGGGGAGTTTATCCTGCCAAGGGTGACACTGATTTGCTATCAAAGAATTTGAGGCAGCTTGTCTCAGCTGCTAGGGTTAGACCCGAAACACATGTAGTGTGTGTTTGGTTAAAACACTGAACCCAGACCATTTTCCAATTATGCCCTGGACCTTGGGGATTTATGGGCAAAACTGAAAAGTTACACATAACCCCTAGACTTGATTATGGTACTACACTAGGTGTGGATTCGGTTGTCTTTGATATGCCAATCAATGAGATCCTTTGTGGGTCAAAACTTGGATATGTTGGGGCAATTTAAGAATTCACTTAAGTGGGTGATCACAGTGATAGGATCGACCTCTTTGTCGGATAAAGTGAATGATAAGTTTTATTAAAAGTGTTTGCAAAATGGTTTTAATTCTTGGGATCTATCCGAGCAGAGAGTGTAACACTACACCTTGCAGCCAGGGGAGAGGTCCTTCCCTATCGGGCAATGTTTAATCATTATGGGCCTAGAGGTTAAGTGTAAGAGACCATTAAGGGCTGATTATCTGATGGGCTTTATCTTACTTAAGTCCATTATCCTTGGGTCTTCATATGATGGCTGGATTCAATGATCATTTAAATATAAATGTTGGGCTCATTTTGATCGCATAGTGATGAACTCAAGGGTTCACTGCGCTTAGCAATGAATTCGGCTATGCCTTTTTTTACAGAGGCTATGCCGAACCCATGTGGGTTTATGTAAGGTCATGTGGGCTTCCACGCCATACAAATTAAACCTAAATTGGCCAAGCAACACTCTTGGGTTGTTAGCCATATAGCTAATGAGCCTAAGGCCCATAATTAATATGATTAATTAAGATGTCACATGACAATTGTCATGTGGCATGGGGCGAATTTGGGTTTGAAAATGGGTATGGAGCACCTATCCTCTTAAGAGGATGAGTCTTGTCTCTTAATAAAATCCATATCCAAATAAAGATTTGGATAATCTCCTAGTTCGATTAGGAGAATTGCTTCATAAAGAGATAAATGAAAAATAGGGCGGACTAATCTAAAACGCTTGTCAATTCTGCTTTCTCTCTTATTATTTTGTCTCCTAAGAAACCCTAGTTCGACTACAGCTTTTGAGATTGATAAAGATTAGTTTTTTATCTATTTTTACAAGAAAAATTCAGAGAAATTTCGTGCTCACCCCAATAGTTCGATCTAAGCAGTTGGATTGCAGTTTTATTGAAAACTACGTTGTTGAATCAGCTTCAAGGTCAAGTTGTGCCATATTCAGTGGAAACTGGTTTGGGTGTCAATTTTCACCTTGGGATCTACACCTGTGGTATCCGTATCAGATATACATCTCCCTCTTTGTTTGATTTCAAATCTGGTCCGGTTCAATGCAAGACGGATCCTAGAAAAATGCAGTTTTTCAAAACATAGGGAATAAGATTCCCAGAAGGACTGAATATTTTTGAAATTTCACCCAACCATCTTGCATGATTCGGTCATCCATATGATGAATCCTAAACCTTCTTTCATAAACTTTGCAGTTTTATCAGTGAACACAGAAAAAACTAAATGGCTACGTCATTCCTTTGGCATTGTAGAATCATCAATAGTATCCTGAGCATGTGTAGACTTTGTCTTGAGAAGGAGCGTCGAGAAACGATTCAGAGAAGGGGACTTGCGCGAAGGCAATAGTAACTATGAATTCATGCATTCAATTCACTTTCGTTAAATCAAACATTTAAGATATTAACTTGCATTCTCCTTCATTAAATTATATTTTTAAGGCATTTTTGTTTATTCTCATCATTAAATTCTATTAATACCAATAACATAAAATCCGGTACTTTTAAAATCAGGTTTTTTACAAAAATAAAAATAAAGTACCATGAATTTGCAAATTTAGATATATTTTGAAAAAAAAAAGTTATGAAAACAGTGAGTGGGACAAGAAAAATATTTTCTTTGACCAAATTGCCCCTTTTATAAATCTACAATCAAATCGAGAAGGGATGGTCGAAGTTATTGTTTGTCGTATTTCTCCTCCCAAACACCGAACAAAATAGGGGTTATATCAGATAAGAGCAACCTTTGGGCCCTAATATCAATAAAAGTAATATATTTAGTAAAATTTAAAAAATAAATTAACTTTTTAAAAATAATATAAAAAATGGGCAAAGTTATTGTTCATATTCTTCTTCTTGTAATAGAGCCACCCATCGCCGCCTCTTGCACATCTCCGACTGTCGTCCCCAACAACCGCCTCCGACTGTCATCTCCGACGATCAAGAAAAAACCCGATAACTCAAATGTGCCCTGAACACAAGAACACACACACACACACACACACACACACACACTCTCTCTCTCTCTGTTCCAATCAAGCACGAAAATTAACCAAGCACAGAACACCTCGCCCATACACCGAGTCCCAGGAAAAGGTGGATGCATCAAACGACGAATGAGGATCTGCAGACCACCTCCTTATCTGACACATTCTCTAATTCATCGACATTCTCTCTCTTTCTAACATATATAAATATATGCACAATAGGTAGGTTCTGGTAGGAATATCACCATCAGCATCAGCATCACCGTCACCGTCACGACATCCAGCATCACCATGTACCCCGATTCCTTCCAGATCTGTCCCGACCTTGAACGTGTCGTGTCATACCCTTACAACCCTCTGCACAATGAAGTTGAACAAGAGGGAACTCTAGTGCTTGGCCATTTGCATCCGTTAATAAAATATTAATAAAAGATTGAAATGCCAGTTTTACCCTTGAAAGCTCCTCCAATACTTCTTCACTCTAGTCTTTGCCGCCCAGGTCTAGTCTAGTCTTCATCGTCGCCACCCTTGTAACTTATGGCATTAATCTTCTTCCTCCACTCCATTTCCCTCTTCGTTTTCCGCCTCACCTCCCTTGTATACAATCCCATCTCAGGTTCCTTATCTAAGATTAGGAGGGAAGTTGTGAAGGAGGTTTGACCAATAGTAGATCTGAGCAGATTTGGACGAATAACAAGACGGTTCAAAGGATTAAAGAGGACGAACAAGAAGAACTAAGAAGGAGATTTTGATGGGCGGGACCTAAGAACGGATTCGAATGAGCTTTGAACAGTAGCAAATATGAGTGGATCTAATCGCAAACTTGGACAGCCGGGACCTTTGAATGGATTCTGATGTTGCACAATCTAGGCACTCCTAGCTGGCTATGACTTGGCTTCTAGCTGGGACGGGCGGCACCTGAGAGGAAGAAGAAGGTGAAGGATTCTCGGGGAGCTCTCCCGGTGGGAACACTCTGATGGCTAAGTTAGAACTGGAGAAATCTCAAAGGAAGAACAGAGAGTAAGAGTGCCGAGAGTGCTTAAGCTTCAATACCTTTGCTTTGTGAGGGTCGGGGTCCTTTTATACCAGAGCTCGGTCACATTAGGCGTAACCGCCACTACCCTAGCCGTTATTGACAGGGCAGGGGTGCCAGGTGCAGGCGGCTGCTGCTGGCTGCTACTGCAGGGTACGGACTCGTCAGGCGTGCCATGCCTTTCAGAGACGGCAGGCAGAGCGCCGCCTGGCAAGGGATTTGAGCATTGCCACCGGATCCAGCAGGTACGGATGTCAGGCAGATCTCCCTGCAGTCTGTCGAGCTACTGTGCACCGAACCACCTGGGGCAGGTTTGCCTTGCACCGAGGTGCCCGCACTGGAGGCGAGCCTTAAGCAAGTACGAGCAGGAGTCTCGATGGTGTTATCCCGAGGTGTTTCTTCCTCAGGACAACCAAAAGTTGGGGTGCTTCCTTCTTAGGAAGGGAGAGCTCGGAGTCCCTTAGGAGGAGCTCGGGGTGCTCCACCCTCAGGTTTGGGGTGAGCTGGGCTTTGCTACTCGACAAGCTGTCACACCCACCGAGTCATTTGGCCGGGCCTCGGCGAGCTCGCTACGCCGAGTGGTGGCCAGGCTATTACGTTGAATTGTCACTTATGCCAGGTCATGTCCATGTGTCCCCATGCTACGAGGTCGGGCCAAATCACCCTACATAAATTGCCCCCCACTCCCCATACTAGGGGTGTTCACCTAGCGCGGGGAGTCCGTAGTCCACTACAATGCGAGCTCCAGGCCCCCCGAGCTACTGAGAAGGGAATACTCCAAGACTATTTCAGCTCGCGAGCCAGGGAAACCATCTCGTTCCAGCACCTGGGCAGAAGAACTGTTCCAAAGACCAACCTTGATGAGGGTCACCTCGAAGTACCCCTAAGAGCTTCCTACAAAGTAGCTCGCGGCAAGGTTAGCTCGCTACGAAGTAACTTGCGACTGAGTGATGCGACGCTCTTAGGAAGCTTCCATCTGACAAGACCGTACCGATCACTCACTCTGAAATTCTCATCTGAGTTTGAATTATCTTACTTGCTCACGAGCTAACCTCGCGAGCACAGTGATCTAGCGCGACCTACACTCTTAGCCTTTTACATTCTTTTCTTCCTCTCCAACATTCTAACTTAAGCTTCGGAGTATTCCCGCCGAGCAAATCCCTGGGAATCCTTCTTCTTCGTCTTCTCAGGTGTCATCCGTTGCCGACAAGGAGCCAGTCAGCAGCCAGCTAGGAGTTCCCGGATCGTGCCGCGTCAATTTCCATCATTAATAAAAACATTTCTTATTTATCATACTTATTATTATTTAATATGTCAAATATGTAATGTTAAAAGTGTTCCCAATTTTTTTTTAGTTTCTATATTTTTTGCATTTCATCTATTTTTGAATTTTATTATTTAATTGCGACAACATGGATTGGCCCATTTGACCCAAAATGGTTTAATTTATTACCACTGCCTAGATGAAAAAAAAAACTCTTTTTAGATAAATTTTAAAAGTATTTTTATGTTATTGGAATTATTAATTTATTATGTATGGATTTAATTAATAGAATTTAGGGGTGAGAAAAAATAAAGATGCCTTAAATATATGATTCAATGAAGGTGAATGCAAATTAATACCTTAAGTGTTGGATTTAATGAGAGGAAATTGAATGCATTGAATATCTTATAATTGTCTCTTTTCAACTCATTTACTATTAATAATTGAATACCCATTTGCCCTCATTTTTTATCAATAAATTTAAATATGGAAGCTCAAATTTTGTCCTAAAAAAATCCAAAAATATTAGTGAGACTATTTGTGCTTTTTAAAGTTATATATATATATATATATATATATATATATATAGAAAGAGGGGAGTGAGGGTCCTCTCACCTCAGCTCACACTTACCTTTTCCTCCCCTCATTTTTCACACACTTGCATATTTATTTCTATATTAAATCATTAAAAACCTCATAGGTATTTATCATCTCTCATAAAATCCATATATTTTCTCTAATTAATCTCTCTCTCTCTCACCTTAATAGTCAATGTTTGTAGCATCTCCCGTTTTGACCCTCTCTCTAACTCTAATAAAGTAGGGTGTAAATTAGATGTGTTGAATTAGGTTAAGGGTCAACCTAAATATGAACATTAGATTGGACCCAAATTAATGTCTAAAGACCCAAATTTGCCCACCAGTACATGGGGTGAACCAATCTAAAAAAATCATTGCTCCTTTTCTTGTGTTATCAAGTTTTTCCATCTATTTTGCTCCTTTCCTTGGGTTTACATTTTTCCATTTGTTTTTATTAATTTAATTTAATGTAAATTTGTTTAATGGTTTGTTGTGTTCAATAATAAAATGTAGTAAGTAAGAACTTAATATGCGCCATTGTTTTATTTAGCTTGGTTATTAGTCTCATGCTAAGCCAATTTTTTGGATTTATAGGGCTACACAATGGGAGGTAGCCCATTGCCCCAACCCAGGTCTCTACTACAACTAACTAAATAAGGTATCAACGGAACAACCATTAGTTAGTTTATGTGCTTATCATAATATATAAGCTATATAAAAGGAAAAGTTTAAAGCTCAATAATTAAAAAGAGAAAAGAAAATTTTTCCTACCTTTCTACATGTAAAAAAGTAGAAATACAACATCCTGTACATGGTACGAGCTACTGCTAGTTAAAAATTAAAGCACAATTTTGATACAAAAAAATAAAAAATGATGCAAGCTTTGCATTTAAAGATGGTCAATGTAAAATATGTGAATTCTAGTATTGGAATTCATGTTTGTACCCATAACAACCAACAATAATACAACTTCTATTAATGCAAAACTAATCCAACTTTGCATATTTATGACTCAATATATTTGTATTTGTACTTAACATCTTTATATTTGCACCATTGTCAAACGAAGACTAAATATAATTGGGTAAATTGCTCAAACCTCCCTTGTAGTTTTCGACAATTGCTTTAACCTTTCATGAATTTTAAGCTCTCAAAAAACCTCTGTCCATGTTTCAAATAAACAATATAGGTAGGTACTTTCGATTAGTGTAAGTAGAAAAATGAATGTTAAAGTACAAAGCTACCATTCACTTTTGACAATGGAATCTATTCTGTGTAATATGTTTCCTATTTTTATTATTTTTATTGTTGTGTTGGTTTAAATAAAAGTATTTGTATATCCTCATTTAATTATAATAGTAGTAACAACAACGGCAATAAGAAGAATAATATACACATATAAATAAGAAATAATTTGGTGATGGGGGAATGAGTTTTGTTCAAATAGATTTCCTCAAATTGTTTTTATTTTTATGGGTAATTGATATTTTTGTACTCTTGTATATTTTAATTTTCTTAAAGTCTTGAAAATCTTTATCGAGATGAAGATTAGGGGAAAGAAAGAGGGGGGAGATAACTACAACCTCCCTTGACGTATTTTGACTTGTACCAAAATCTAACTTCATTTTTTTTTTCAAATAGATTTGCAAACACACTCATTCCATTAATTGTCTTGGTGCAAAACAATGATATACTGTTTTATAAGTTTTAAAATCCAATTTTAAACCATGAAAACCTTTTATTGAGATGAGGATCAAAGAGAAAGAACCATGTCTGAAATGACCAAATATCTCAAATAAAACAAATGTTAGAGAGGTAGGAAAAATTTCCAAGTAATGGCTACTTTCAGAAGTAAAACCATCATAAAATTACAAGGCAACTACTGTTACAGGAAATAAGGAAGATTTTAATTTCGTCCTCCATACGGGTCACAAACAATTGCGTTGTCTTCAGCAGTAATAACTGATTTAAAAAATTCGGACAACAAATGCAAATTATTACACCCCTTGTGATCGATAGAGATTCTTGGAAAAAATAACTACTATGTCAGAAATCTCATCTTGCTTATTAGTCAACATCCATTGTCATCTTTAAGGCCATCAATCAGGTTCACCTTCCTTATACTCGATGTAAACCTATGGAGAAAAAAAGAGTATTCCAATGTCATTCCTTTAACCATAGTTATCTAGATTTATGCCTCCTTGTTATGGTTCAGCATAGGCTTAGCCTTGCCTACGCTTGGCAGGCTTACGTTAGGGACATGCCCGTCATTTTCGCCTGTAAGATTTTTGGGAGAACTGATGTCAT
>NW_010729137.1:1337505-1357200 GCF_000365185.1 Nelumbo nucifera | reverse complement strand
TTCCAAAGGCTGAATTTTGTTCATCTTCTAAATTCCTCAACAAATCTAGTGAGGAGGCATCCACGTTAGTTTGTTCCAAAGGCTGAATTTTGTTCCTCTTCTAAATTCCTCAACCAAATTCCTAAGACATCTAACCGAAATAGGCTGGCCACACTCACGATAGTTCCAACTATAGATCCTCGTGAAACACCTTGTGGCTATCTAAGGGTCGGCCACCCTACCCCAAGCATAGAGAGAAAAGAGATCCTCACCTGAATCTTTCCCAAATCAACCTATTTTCTTGTGTGCCCCGAATCACATCATGAGCCCCTAAAACAACTAAAATAATAGAGAAAAAACAAAACAAATAATAGCTAAAATTATTGAAATAACTAAAAAAGGCCAAAATAAAGACATAAATTAATAACATAAACCACAAAATCCAACATAATCACACCTACTATCCTTTCAATAACCAGACCAAAGCTACATACCCGACCCATCGCCTATCTCATAGATTCGAATGCACAAATCAATATGTGGCTGCTTTCCCGTAGCAGAACACACCCAATGTTAGGTTAACTAACACAAGGACAAAAGCTTTTCATAGCAGCTTCCAGATTGCCTCTAACCTATCCAGCTAAACTTCTAGTCTAATTGAATTATTCTTTAACTGCTCCAGATTTTCTACCGCCCTACATACTCGGCTATCAATGCCCCTATACTAATGCCACCACCCCTTGCTATCATTATCATGGGAGTGGCCCTGAAACTCTCCCGAAAAGCACTAGAATAATGTCTATTTGCTTGGAGTTGTGTCTGGACACAACTGCATTGCCTTCCACGGCCAACAAAAAGTCATCCTAACCTTGATCTTTGCCAAGAAACTGAGTAATGATTGGCTTCTTCTAGTCATCTCTCCAAGCCAGGTCTGCTTGAATCCAGGCACCAAGGAAGTTCATTGTGCGAGAGTTGAAAAAAAAAAAAATCCACGTTAGAAGACTCAAACAAAAAAGGTCGATGATAGCTATAAATTAAGATCGTCAAGCTAATTACCACAAATATGGCAGACAAGAGGTAGGGGCTACATTGCTACAAAACCCTACACTAAAAGGTTTATCCGCAAAAATACAAACCTTGGCTCTAATATAGTAACCTCTATTGTGCACATGATAAACAAGAATAATCTTCTGGGAAGTTAAGACCATGTTTGGTTTGCTGTTCTAGACCTCATTCTTTAAATTTTTACTCATTCAGGGTAATAATGGATAAAATTAGGGTGTTTGGTTACAAAATTCTTGCCACGAGTCTCATTCTTTTTCAAAATGAAAAATCAGCACATAGCACAAAAATTAAGGTAGCATGCAGCATGAAGAATAGTCTTGTCCCATCTTGCTCATTTTCATTCTTTAAAGAAACTCTATGCCAACGGTCATAATACAAAACCACCGCCATAGATATTTATTAGCAAATTGTCGTGAAAACTTATGCCGATAAACATTGACTGCCAGCCATCTGCCAGTAAACATCTATGTCAATGGTTTTGGAGACTTGGTATGGCGGTTTATGAACACCGACACATTTTTTTTAAGAATGAAAATGAGCAACATCTGAAGAACTCGTTTGGTTCATAGCAATATTTTCTCATTTTGTACATTTTTACCCATTCTTGTCCATTTTGTAATTTCATCTTGGGTAAGAATGAAAAAGAATGATAGTTGAATCAAACATGGCCTAAGAGTCTCACCTCATTGTCAAAAAGATCAAAAGAGAGATCGTCAATCTGAACCCAAACATCTACTTCTTTGAGAGAGATGGACATCTAAATGACATGGGACGACCATATAACCAATCATGTAACAAGACCCATTGATCAAACAGAATCCACAGACCATCCATAGTTACATGATCAAAACAGCCAACATCCCTAAACAAAGCACGGAAATGACCTTTATGAAGAGGGAGGGATTATCACATCCTCCTCTAATGTCTTCCAAATAGCATGCAAGGTCCTCTTTAATTCCTTTAGGCCCCGTTTGCTTTTCGGTAAGTTACTTACCTGGGTAAATGCACTTACCCAGGTAAGTGTTTCTTAGGAAAAACTTACCCATGTAACTGCATTTACCCATGTTCTTTTATTTCTCATGTAAATAAGGCGATGACCATTTTACCCATAAAATTTTATTATTAAAAAGGGCATTTTTGTCCCATTCAAGTGTTGGCATCTTTCCCCCTAGGTGGGAAAATTATTTACCCACCTAGTAGATGGGTATCACTTACCTGGAAAAATGAACTTTCCTTGGTCCCCACATAAATATGAAAAAAGAACATGGGATTCTTGGTTAATGGGAACCAAAATCCCATTGACCAACTTCCCCCCCTCTCAAAATCCGAAAAAAGAACGCCCCCTTAATGAAATATCCAGTTAGGAAACAAGTGCTTGATGACATAGTACTACCACTCCACATACTTAGAATGCACTAAAGTATATTGCACATCAATAACACCTACACCATAATCTTCATCTTCTTAAATGACCTTTTTTTAAAACGCAAGTACAAAACCATGCATGTACTTTGAATACAAAGAACAGACACTAACAAAAATACAAAAGGAATTTGAACTTTTGACTCTAAAAGAGATAAGAGAATTGAAGAAAAGCACAAGATAAAGACAAACCATCCCACCACCTAATGGATAAAAGACCCTACATAAAGGAAAAGGCCCTTAATTGGGGAAAGGAAAATACTACAAAGTAATAGAAGAGCACCCCACAACACATTTAAGTTTCAATACAACACATTAACTATGGAGTAAAGAAAGATCTCACCAAATTTCAAGATAGATTATGAAAATTAGACATCACCAATTTGCAATGAGCATAAGAAAACGTTTACATGTCTCCCATTTTTTTCTCTATGTCAAATATTTTGAATTTGATAAAGAATTAAAGTATTTGAACATGATTGGGTTTGGTTTGCAATTTGGGTTTTTTCTCAATATATTGTGAAATTTTGAAGAATGTTTAAGGGTAAAAAAAGTGTTTTCTTTTTATTTAATGACAAAACGTAATGGAAATTAAATTTTCAAAAAGTTCAATAATACTTTAAGTAGGTCATGAAATTTTAAGATTATGAGGGACACTAAGTATTTATTTTTTTTATTAGCACTCTAGCAATTGCCAATTATAATGACTAATGTTGTGTTAAGCATAGACCTGTTCATGGGCCGGGCCGGGCTTTTACTCTTCATTAACAGAAATATGTTAGGCCCGAGCCCGAGCCCGGCCCGACCAATGGGCCTACAACTTGGGCCCAAACCCGGCCCTAATAAAAAGCCTGAAGCTCGAGCCCGAGCCCGACCTAATAAAAAACTTAGAAATTTTCCCTATTCAATAATCAATATAAATCAGAATTTATTTACATTAAAAAATGTATAAATTCAAAATTTATTTATATTAAAAAAAGAATATAAAGAAGGGAAAGAGGATGTGAAGAAGAAGAATTCGGTTGGAAAAAGAAGGGAAAGAGGTGAAAAGGTATTCAACTAGGGTTTTTAGGTTTAGTTATAGGTCGGGCCGGGCTGGGCTCGGGCCGAGCTATTTTGGCAAATCCTGAGCCCGACTCGAATTTATTGCGGGCTAGGCTTTTTGGCCTGAGGTTAAGCCCGTGGGCCTATATACCTATTCAAACCTGTCCGGGGGCTGGGTCGAGCTGCCGGCCCGTCGGGCCACCCGGCCCATGAACAGGTCTAGTTAAGCATTACTTGTGAAATGTTGTTTTACGAGTGTTGGGAATATAAGGCTTGATAATCGCCACCCAACATTAAGCTTTGTTTGGAACCACTTTTGCATTTGGGGCAAGATGCGTTAATTGCTTTGGTTAAGCACCCATGCCCCAAATAAGCTACTCATAGTAGTTTTAGGTTATAGTCATGTTGTGAACTTTCATGTTGGTTTTTTGTATTTTTCACCAAATACATCTTCATAGGTTTCCATGTAGGGCCCAATTCATAACCTTAGAAGTCATGTCCCAAAAGCACTCCCAAATGGAAACTCTACATGAGATAGTTTGACTAGAATGTTGATTTTATGGCTTATATAAGGTTGGCTTCAACTTTGTAGGAGCAAGGAATTGGAAAGACACATCACAAGATGTGTGATGGGAACCAAGGTTAGCATGCTGGCTCCAAATCGTCACCAGATAAAATGTGCGGTGCCCAATAGTTGTATCGCATGTAAGTGAGCGCATACAAGTCCAAGACACGTGTCATACATTCAATAATAGTTCTTTAGAAATAAATGAGAAGTGGGAAGCTCACATTCTCATCCATTCCTAAAAAAATACAGTAAATGTAGAAGTTATTATCCACAACCACTTCAGCATACAATCTATAATTTCAATAGTTAATTTTATTTGAATTTCAAATATAAATATAATCATTAGACAAATAGTGAAACTCAAATAAAATATTCCAAAAAAACTAAAATAAAACAATATCATTATAAAAACAAAAAAAAAAGAGTAAAAACCAAAATGATACATATGTGTGACTGCCCCATAACAGGGTTATATACTAGATAAAATGTGGTAAGTCTCTTAAATCAAATAAAAATCTTCAAAACAACAAATGAAAAAACTAACCTAAATTTTTAATATAAATGATTTAAAATACTTAAAAATTTGAAATAGTTCATATTAGTGGCCTCCTACTAAGTACGAGAGTCATGCCTAGATATAATTAAATGAAGGATTTCAGGCCAAAGCCTCCCCTAGTCAGGCACATGGTTCTCTTCCATTCAAGCACCTATACTTTCAAACTCTTAAACAAATTAGATAAGTGTCTTCTTCTGATTAATTGTCTTTCAGTAACATAGCCCATTAACATGTATAGTTGAGCCCTTAACAATGCTGTGCCATGTGAAGTGGGAAGCTCCCACTCTCAATCTTTTCCTAAAAAGAATGAAATTAAAGAATTAATGATAGAATTTCAGAAAATAGACACGAAATCAATTTTTTATACACTTTTTACATGTTTTTATGTTCAAATGGGTGGTAAACCACCAATATTTGGACAGTCAATGTAATCTGCATTGTCCTCTGTGTCCGTCGCTCTAACGAGCGAATGATTTTAATTTCAGGTAAAGAAGGTGAAAGTTTCTAGGTAATCGGGTCAAGTCATTAATTGCTTATAATTTGGCTGCTTTAAAAAAGGGTTCAAACCGGATCATTAATTGAGTTGCAAACCCAATTTAATTCATTTAAAATTAAACCAGTTTCTTTAATTAGGGTTGTTATTAATTTGACATAATTAATTATTGTTAATTACTAAACTAGTACTAATTAATGTTTTCTAATTAATTACCCAATTTAATTCATTTAAATTCAAAGAAGTTACTTTAATTAGGGTTGTTATTAATTTGACATAATTAATTACTATTAATTACTAAACTAATACTAATTAATGCTTTCTAATTATTTACCCAGTTTAATTCATTTAAAATCAAACCGGTTTCTTTAATTAGGGTTTTTATGAATTTGACATAATTAATTACTATTAATTACTAAACTAATACTAATTAATATTTTATAATTATTTTCCTGGTTTAATTCATTTAAAAGCAAACTGGTTTCTTTAATTAGGGTTGTTATTAATTCAAAAAAATTAATTTCTAAACTAATACTAATTAATGCTTTATAATAATTACTTAATAAATTAATTATTGACAATAATTTCTTATAATAATTACTGTTGATACCTAATTTCTGATATATATTAATTATTTAATGATAACTTATTACTAATAATATCGCTAAATATTATTTCGGAATGATAATTAATATCGATCTTCATAAAGGTACAAAATATTTGGTAAATAATCAATTTATATTTATATTAACACATTTTATATATTTTTTAAATAAATATCTAATGTTAATTATTTATATTATAATTACTATCATAAATTATAATTAGTACTATTATATTAATTAATTTAATTATATTATTATTATTACTATGAATAATTATAATTAATTATTATTACAAATAATTATTTCTGATTATAATTACTTACTAATAATTAATTCCTTGTAATAATGATAATTATTACTGTAGAATTTTAATTAATTAATGATAATCAATAAGTATTTTAATTATTAATTGTGATTTAATCATTTTATATTTATATTAATTCATATTAATATAAATATAATTATATATTTAGTGTTAATTATTTACATTATTATTATTATTATTATAAGTATTTATAATTAATATTATTATTATTCTTCAATTAATATTTCATTTAGTGAAAGTTAAATTATAAAACTTTGAATTCTTCATTATTGTTAAACTAAAATAATTACTATAGCAATTATTTCTTCTTGAATTAACTAAAAATCTTAATTATAACAAGTTATTTAGTTAATAATAACAATGGCAATAATGATAATAAAAATAATCGTAATAATAATAATTTAATAGCAAATATTAATTACTTGCAAAACTAATATATATTAAATTAAGGTTTTCAGGCTACATCCCCCACCATTCAGACACGTGGCCTTTTCTTAGAAGTTGTTAAAGCCCATAACCCACTACCACCATTTAAATAAGTGGCCTTTTATTTTTTGGAAAGTTAGACACGTGACAATTTATGAGAAATTCCTACTAAAGCCCACAACCCACTACCAGGCTATAGCCCCCCACCATTCAGACATGTGGTCATCTCATTTTTCTAGAAAGCTAGACATGTGGCATTTTTCTGAGAAGTTGTTGTTAAAGCCCACAACCCACTACCACCATTCAAACACGTGGCATCCGATTAATTCAAGAAATAGGATTCAAAAAGTGGCTAGTTTCACTCCTAAACATTCTCGATATACAATTATTTATTAGATTAACACATGGTTATCCATAGTCTATTAAATACAAATGGTGGGACCCATTAAAATATTATGATAAACCCACGTTTGTTTTTAAATGATTTTTTCAAAAATAAAATACTTTATTAATTACAAACTTGATTTAACTTTTAGGAAGCAACCTAATTTAACTTTTAAAAACAAATAATTGAAAATAGATTTATTAGATAAATAGTAAATACCAAATAAAGAGGGTTATTGTTTAGAAATAAGATCTTATTTAATATCTTAAATCAAATTAAAAAACATAAATTAATAGAGGGTTTCAAATAAAATAGGGCAAAATAGATTGTAAATTTCAAAGATGTAAGACACATATTATTATTATAATAAAATCATTAATTAAATACTTAATAATAACAATATTAATTAATTAACAAAAGATTACAATACAAATAATCTTTAATAAATAAATAAATAAAAATAAAAAAGTTAGACATTTTTTGTTTAAACAAAATAAAAATTATGAAAAAATACGAGCCATGTACTTAGTACGGGGTCACACACACACACACACACATTCTCTCTCTCTCTAAAGGAAGGTTTTTAGGCCAAAGCCTCCTCGATCAGACACGTGGTCCAGCTCCACTTAGACACCTGTCCTTCAAATTAAAAAAAAAAAAATAGACACATGTCAAATTATGATTAGTGGTAGTTTAAGAACATATTCCACTAGACACGTGTCAATTTCTAATTAATGGTGGTTCAAGAATAGATCCCACTAACATGCAGAGTCGTGAGAAATGGGAAGCTCCCACTCTCAATCTTTTCCTAAAAAAAGGAAAGTGTGATTAATGCAGGAGACATTAATTTGCAGAGAACATTTTGCAGAAGATGTTTGGGCTTCCGATGCATCTCCCACAAGCATTATCGAAACTTCAAATGACTCACCCTCTTTCTTTCGGTCTTTACTCCAAACTCTCTCCCTCTTTTCTTACTCTCGATCAAAAGACATTTTGAGCTAAGATAGTTGCACATACATAGATTCCCCACCGTTGTGAGATGGTTTCAAATGCCTTTTTTTGGTTTCAGAGTTTGTTCTCAAACAAACTTTTTTTTTTCTTTTGTAGAGTTTGTTTCAGATTCAAAGATAAATATTTGATTTTTTTTTTGTTTTCATTTCTTTTGATTTATTATTAACATGTATACTTAATATTATCCTATTTTATTTTTCTTTAAATTCTCATTGCTATTGGTGATCTTTTTTTGTGACTTTTTTGGATAATCCAAATTTTAATTTGTTACATTATCCTATTTCACTTTTTTAAAAGGATATTGGTGGTGTTCTTTATATTTTCCTGAAAATCCAAAATTTAATTTTTTTTTATTTATTATTAACATGTGTACCTAGTATTATCCTATTTTATTTTTCTTTAAATTCTCATTGGTATTGGTGATCTTTTTTGTGTTTTTTTTGAATAATCCAAATTTTAATTGTTGCATTATCCTTTTTTTTAAATAGGATATTGGTGATGTTTTTATATTACTATTATTATTATTATTATTGTTGTTATTTATCAATATTATTCATTATTTATTATTATTATTATTATTTATCAATAATATATATTGTTTGTTATTGTTGTTGTTGTTGTTTGTTGTTGTTGTTGTTATTACGATTATTAATTGGGTTGACATGGCGCTTCACGTATGGGTCCATATGAACTCTCAGTTGTCAAGATGTGGCATTTTTTCATTGAAATGTATAGTATAATATGTGAAAAGCATTGTATATATGTACTAGCGGGGACCCGCCGTGCGATGCATGGAAAAATTTGAAAGATTTAATAATTTTATTTACTATTAATTAATACTAAATTAATAATCAAAATTTGTTGTTAATTCACTAAAAGTATTCGAAGTTTTTGTTAATATCTAAAATTTTAATAATTGTATTTTCATTTAATATTGATTTACATAAAATAATTATTGTTAATTTAATATGAACAAATGTTTTTTAATAAATTTAGTTTTATTAACAATTTATAGTAATTTTAATAATTGCTATTATTTTTATTATTTTAAATGAATTTTTAATTAACTTTAAATAAATAAAAAATTACAAAAACTAACATTTTTATTAATTTCATTAATAATTAACAATTATGTAGGAATGACAACGAGGTGGGTTTAGGGCGGGGCACCCCATCCTTGTCCTTGCCCCATAGTCAAGACACTCTGCCCCTTCCCCACCCCGTCCCTAGTGTCAGGCTGGCTCAAGGCAAAGTAACCACTCCTCAATGTTAGGTGAGTTCAGGAGCAAGGCACCCCACTCCTCATCATAGGTGGAGAATCCTCGAACTTTCCTGCCCCGTCCCCAATATTGGGCGTGTTCAAGTAGAGGTGTAAGTCAGATTGTGTTGGGCCGAACTTGGGCCAGGCCAAGCTATGAGAGCTCCATTAAAAAAAAAATTGAAAAAGATGTTTAAATTTTAATTTCATATGATTTTTTATGTATACAATTGTTTATATATACAATTAGACTTATTAGTGGGCTAAGCAACTCGAAGACCCGGCCCGATACTATTAAATATATAAAAAAGTACTTATGTTATATATAATAGACAATATATATATGTTTCTTAAATTATTAATAAATATCAATTTACTATTAAGAAATATAAATTAGTTTATTGATTTATTAAATTATTACTAAATTAATATAATATTAGTTTATAAAAGTATACTAAAAATAATACATTTTGTCTACAGGTCGGGCTTTGGGCTCGAGCTCGAGATTTGGGCCTTATATAAGGGCTGGGCTCGAGCTCAAGATCTAGGCCTGATGGTCGGACCGGGCTCGGGCTTGGGCTTGCACATTTTTTGTTGATAAAGAATCTCGTGTTAATTATAAAACAATGATTTTTTACAAATTAAAATTTTTATTTAGTTCTAGTTTAGTATAAAAAATATATAACATTTCTCTATATTATATAATAATATTTAATAATTTTAGTGAAAGTTTAGTGGATTTTGTAAATTAATAATTTTTTTATTGTTTAGCCTCAACCTATTTATAATATTCGATTTATAGCAGGGTTTTCAAAACTGGACCGGATTGGAAAAACCAAGAACCGATCAGGCCATTTTTCCCCATAACCGTTATTTTGCTAAAAAACGTTGATTTTGGTCAGCAAACCGCTGATTCGAGCAGTTAAACCATTTGAACCGTCCAATGGTTGTGGTCGTTCTTTAATCTTTTTAATTTTTGTTAGAACGGGCTGTCCATTTGATTCGAACGGCCGGACCATTCGACCCGGGAACCAAACCTTTAACTGGTTCGGTTTTAAAAACCTTGATTTATATTATTAATATTCTATCTCTCTCCATCTTTCTTAAATCTAATAATAGCATGCATTAAAATAAGAGGCCTTGGAAAACACAAAGGTTTCTCTCTCATAGTGTGCAACTTTATTAATCTAACCAATATAAACAATAATTAATGTTTTATATTTTTAAAACAAAAGAAAATAAGAAAAAATGCAAAAAAATAGAGAAAACAGATAAATAGTTTCTCTCAAAGAAATGACATGCTGACATGGACAAACCAATATATATCGATGAGTGAAATAAGAGATATAAAATTGTCATTTGTGTAAATATAATAACTTATGGGGAAAGTAACTTACCGAACATCTTCACTCCAATAAGTGTTTGAATACATAATAAGTGATTTGGCAAGTGAGTTTCCAAATAGGCTTAAGCAATTGTTAAAATAAGTTCTTCTAAAAAGTACTTGTACAATAAGTACTTCTTTTAACAACTACTAATCATCAAAATGGTCCTACATTATAGGCCAAAACCCCCTACAGTTAGACATGTGGCCCATCTACATTCAAACACCTATCATTCCAAATATTTAAACAAAATGGATATGTGTTAAATTCTGATTGATGGTAGTTCAAGAAAATAGCCCACTAACATGCAGAATTGTGAGAAGTAGGAAGCTCCTACTTTCAATCATTTCATAAAAAAATGAAACTGTGCTGTTAATTATTGTTAACTACTAAACTAATTAATTAATTAAAGCTATTGATTACTAATAATAATTGCTGTTAACTACTCCTGATTAATTAATTATGGCTATTAATTACTAATAATAATTATTGTTAATTACTAATTAATTATTGTTAACAACTTTTAATTAATTAATTCTAGCTATTAATTACTAATAATAATTACACACCGATAATAATTTCTTATAATAATTATTGCTATTACTTAATTACTGATAATAATTAACTAGTGATAATATTGCTCATTATTAATTTAGAAAATATTTTCTTATAATAATTACTGCTAATACTTAATTATTGACAATTTATTACTAACAATGTTGCTCATTATTAATTCGAAATGATAATTAACAAATAAATTCATAATGGTAATTAATAATTAGCAAATAATCATTTTATATTTATATTAACTCGTATTAATTATTTTGAAAATAAATATTTAATGTTAATTATTTATATTATAATTATTATTATAAATTATAATTCATACATTTATATGAAATAATTAATTATAATTAATAATATTATATTAATTAATATAATTATATTATTATTATTATCAATAAATATAATTAGTTATTACTAATACTAATGATGATAATTATTGCTTCGGAATGTTAATTAACTAATGATAATTACTAAGCATTTTAATAATGTTAATTGTTAATTGGGATATAATCATTTTATATTAATATTAATTCATATTAAATATTTTATAAATATATAATTAGTGTTACTTATTTACAATAATATTATTACAATTAATTATAATTAATACTATTATTATTCTACAATAAATACTTCATCTAGTGAAAGTTAAATTATAAAACTTTCAATTATTCAATATTGTTAAACTTAAAGAATTATAAAAGAAAATATTATTTTATGAGTTAACTAAAAATTGTAATTATAACAAATTAATTACTTAATAATAATAATAACAACAACAACAACAACAACAACAACAATAATAATAATAATAATAATAATAATAATAATAATAATAATAATAATAATAATAATAATAATAATAATAGTAGTAGTAGTAGTAGTAGTGGTGTTGGTGGTGGTGGTGGTGGTGGTGGTGGTAGTAGTACTTTAATATTACTGATTTCAAAACCAATACACACATAATAAGAATATATTATTAGTTAGTAATAATAATAATATACTTATTATTAATAATACATATTATTATTAAAAAATGTTAATAGTAAATTTTAATTACTTAAAATTATTTACTGAAATTACCCATTTTAATTCGGACAGATAATTAATTATTAGTTTTAATTTCTTAAAATTATTATTTACTGAATAATTTTAATTACTCTTTGATTTAAAGACTTATTTTTGAATAATTGGTTTTTTATGTTCAATATTTTTTTATTGCAAAAATATAAATAATTTTTCATTTGCAATGCTAACCATTTTATTTTTCTCTTATTTGGTTTTCCAAAAGATAAAAAAATAAATTAATGATATTTACCTATTTTTATCAAATTATGTATTTATCAAGTTGTTGTCATTGATGACAACGATGATGATGAGTCAACTTTTTGAAAGAGAGGGGTACTAATAATAATTAATGACTTTTAATTAATTAATTTCAGCTATTAATTACTAATAGTAATAATTCACTGATAATAATTATTGCTAATACTTAATTACTGATAATTTTTCTCATTATTAATTTGGAATGATAATTAATAATGATTTTCATAATTGTAATTAATAATTCAAAAATAATTATTTTATATTTATATTAACTCATTAATTATTTTGAAAATAAATATTTAATGTTAATTATTTATATTATACTTATTATCATAAATTATAATTCATACATTTATATGAAACAATTAATTATATTATTATTATCAATATTTATAATTAATACTTATATTAATTAATATAATTATATTATTATTATTATTATCAATAATTATAATTAATTATTACTAATAATAATGATTTTTGATAAAAATTAATTACTGATAATTAATTCCTTAATGATAACAATGATAATTATTACTCCAGAATGTTAATTAATTAATGGTAATTAATAAGTATTTTAATAATTTTAATTATTAATTGGGATATAATTATTTTATATTTATATTAATTCATATTAATTATTTTATAAATATATAATTAGTGTTACTTATTTGCATTATTATTATTGTAAGTAATTATAATTAATACTATTATTATTCTCCAATAAATATTTCATTTAGTGAAAGATAAATTATAAACTTTCAATTATTCATTATTGTTAAACTAAAAGAATTATAAAAGCAATTACTATTTTAGGAATTAACTAAAAATCGTAATTATAACAAATTAATTACTTCATAATAAAAATAAAAATAAAAAATAATACTAATTTAATATTACTTATTTTAAAATCAATACACACATAATAAGAATATAATATTAGTAAATAATAGTAAAAATTTTCAAATTACCTCTAAGTGAATGAACTAAAAGTCTCTGAGTATTCCAATTGACTTGAATTTGACACATCAACATGCCGAAAATTATAATTTCAACCAACATTTTCTATTTCTATCTCTCAATTCCCATAATTCAAACATACAATTAGGTTATGTACATGTTTCCCTACCTTTTTTCTAAAGATAAATTCTAGCTAGTGTATGTGCACCGTGGGGAGCTTAGACTTAAAATCCATAAACGTGATTGACCAAATGAAGTGTTACCACCTAACTTGGAGGTGACTTCCATATTCAAGATGGTCCCATTATTTTCATTTCGTTGTTGTTTTGGATGGGCTTTGGAGTCCTGATTATATTATCAGTTGATTGTAGCCATACATGACGATGATTTGATTGTTGTCACATATCTTCCATCTCTTATTTTAGATGATGGATGCATTTGCAAATGTTGTTTGACATTAATTGTTTTTCTTAACAGCTCTTTGAATAATTGTCTTCCTTATTTGCCTCTTTGAATGGATATCATTTAAATGTTTTTTATCCATTCATATGTCCCTAGATATTAAGCAGTATTGGTGATGTTGTTGTAAACATCCATTTGATTTTACTATTTTATAAATAGCTTAATGATTTCAAAGTTATTGATACTTTTTGGGGGTTGGGTTGTTTAATAGGACATTGATTTTTGGGTAAATTACAAAGACCCCCCTATACTATGGGGTCTGTGATAAAGACCTCCATGTAATTTGTTTTGCAACAAAGACCCCCTTGTACTATGACCGTGAGACAAAAACCCCCTTCCATTAACTTTTGTTGAAATTTGTCGTTGTAATATTTTTTAATCCCTATACTACCCATGCAAGAAAACACTGTTCACTTCCCCGACCTCACAATACAAGAACAGGACAAATAGCAGTGACGGTTCTATGGTTCAGTGTTGGGACTTATGATGGGGCCCATCCCCTTGTAATCAACTTGTCTCAATTGCGGACGATAACTGTCAAAACCAAATTTCAATTAGAAAACACCAAGAAAAAAAAAGCTTTCAATAGATTCCATCATTCCATGGATGGTTTATTATTTTTCTTTGACAAATCTAAGTCGGTCCCAATTGCGGGATCACCCAACAAAACATTGTACAGCGCTCTGGTTATCTAGGAATGGGAACCCAGTTCTGGAGTATCAAATCCATCTAAGTTGCAGTAAACACAGGACCAAGATCACAAATCACAAGCAAGCATGGTTAAAAAAGGAAAAATAGAGGAACAAAAAAAAGAAATTAATCCACTTTATTCATTTTCCTACAAAATAATTAGTAAAATTTGGAAATAACATAGTTAATTCAATTGAAACTTGATAGAACCCATTAACCAAAACTGTTGTGTTGCCAGTTTCAGAACCCACATGACCTAAAACGTTAACAAGAAAAACCCCAAAACAAAGAAAATTAAAGAGCAGCTTCCTTTTCTTACTTTTCTCATGGCGGAATCGTAGAACCTTAGCTGAGAAGACCAAGGCGAGTATGGGGATTAAAAAATATTGCAACGGCAGATTTTAACGAGAAACTAACGGAAGGGGGTTTTTGTCTCACGGTCATAGTACAAGGGGGTTTTTGTCGCAAAACAAAGTACAGGGGGTCTTTGTCATAGACTCCATAATACAGGGGGGTCTTGTAATTTATCCTTGATTTTTTATTGTTAAATAGTAAATTTCAAATTAAATGATGTTGTAGTTGCCCCTTATTTAGTATGGGGTGATTGTCTAGATAAAACATGACAAGTCTCTTGAATCAAATAAAGAGCCTACCCTAAATGTCTATTATAAATAATTAAAAGAATGAAATAATTTAAATTAAATCAAATAATTACTTGATATTAAGTAAATAATAATAACAATCAATTATTTATAGAAATAATTAATAATAATAACAACCATCAAATACTTAATTAAGTAAATAATAAAAAATGAAATGACAACCATCAGTTATCATTAATGTTTATTCAAAGCATGCCCCATAATAATTATTGAATTCAATAATTAAACCTTAAATAAGAATCAATATTTATTAACAGTCATTAAAATTGTTAAGCCAAATCATTAATGTTTATTCTTAAATGCAAAATATGAATTAACAAATCTATTATATAATAATTATACCTAATTTGAAAAAATTATTTTAAGTAAATATTAAGTAATTACAAATTTAGTTATTATTCTTACTAAATAACAAAAAAATTTAATTAAATATTAAAATAAAATAATAATAATAATAATAATAGTTAAATTAAAGAATAAATGGTTCAAGTTGAATTCAATAACTCGTATAATTTTACGGATTTGACCTATAAAGGTCAATTTATATGTGTTACTGTATCTTAAAACATAACAGTTTATAAATAATAATAAAAAAGGTTGATAAAAAATCATTAATGTTTACTCATTTATATATATATATATATAATTAGCTTCTCCGTACGTCTTTCATTCAGCAATATATATATATATATATAAATCATTCACCTTTTGTACATTTAGAACTTTCGCGAATCATACCACACCCAGTCACCCAACAGGCCAACACAAACCGCAAGCACGGCCACCGTCAGCTCCGTTATTTCAACGGAACGTCTTTTGCGTTTAGGGACATCGTCGTGAAATCGGATTCTTTTACGCCCTCAACGTGGGGCCCGAGTTTTGAATCGTCATCCAATCGACTTCCGGCACGCGTATCTCGTCTGCCTTCAACCTACAGACCGTTCTCGCTCGGGAAGGCAATGAGTCGCATTCGCCGTCTTTCCAGTTATAGTCCTTTCGCGCCTCTCTCTTTTCTCACTCTCTGTCACTACATTTCTCCGAAGCCAGACTGAGTTTCTCTTCTTTGCTTTGCTTACAGGCAGAACTTGAATTCGACATGTCGAGTTGTTCTGGTAAATCTCTCTTCTCTGCGGCTGCATATATACTTGACGCGTATCATTCCCATTAGGCTCTGTTTCTTTTTTCTTGTATTTGGATTTTGGGGTGCAACGTTGGGAATCAAAAACTTTTCGGCGAAAGAAATTGAATTCAGGGGTTTTCTTGAAATGCATGTATTTCGGTGGTTGATGAGTGAACTACCGAGTCTACGTCGGTAATGCGGTATGCAGTATGCAATATGGTTGGAAACCACTATGTGGTGGTGATTTCGGTTTATATATTTGATACTGTTTCTATTTCTATGTTCATGCTTTATACTTGGAAACTACCATATAGCAGTGATTTTCGGTTAAAATATCTAATATTGTTCTATTTCCGAGTTTCATGGTTATTCAGATTGTCTTTTTTGGTATTCTGGTTGTCTTGCTATTCACGCAATTTTGCGTTATCTTTTTTGTGGAGTTTTCTAGTTTTAGTAGGTCTCTACTACATAATAATGCTATAAACAGCCATAAGGAACGTTGGAGGGTTTTACTGACTAAGAGCTCAAGTAGTAACTGGGTTTGAGTTGCATGGCCATCTTGTGCATAGTTTAGGGTTGGAATAGGTATCAGAGAGTTTTTATTCGGGCAGAAGAGTGATTTCTGGCGTGGAAAGTAATCATGCACTAAATCTTACTTTTAAGGGGCACGATCTATTGGAGTTGGTTTTGTAAAATAATGTTCTCCGGAGGCGAAAGTGGTGAAGTGGATTCATTGCTAGGACTCGCTTGACTTGCTTTACACCAGAAAATTCTGTTTCTTAAGTGATTTGGTGCATCAGGATTCTGAAAACCTCGAAAGAGATCTTGGATACAATTGCACACTGCTATTGCCTGAAAACAAGAAGTTGCAAGATATGGAGGAGATTGGTTCAATTCCCCAAGGTAACAAAGTGACCTCTTAAATTGTTCCTTTCTATTAAAGATAATAGAGAGAGAGTAAAGCTAGAAGTAGTTGCATGAGCATTCTAGGGTTGGGCTTCTGTTGGTTGAATGACTGTATTAGCTATTGATTTGGTCAGAAAGGGTGACCAACGATGTGATTTGATTTGTTCAATTGTCTCATTCACCCTTCCAACTCCTTGACATATAAAGTAATACTTTGAAGGTCTATATTGATATAAGGAATTTTGATCTTGCTTGCAGAAGTAGGATGTTGCTTTTTTTCCAATGTTTAGTTACCTTTAGGTTATGTTTTGGTAATTGATACAAGAGAAGATGAGCAAGATGTATAGACCTTTTTTGTGTGTGTGCATGTATGTAGATGTGAGTGAGTTGAGATGAAGTAAGGGCAGGATAATCTAGAGGGAGATAAAGAGTTATAGTGAAGGATCAAGTATGAACTAACTAGATGATTAAATAGAAATTGCGCTGGAACCCAGGTTTACGTGGATTCAGTAGCTTCATTGAGATAAAGATCATTAACTAAAGTTAATGAAGCATGTGAGAGTACAGTTTTTTTAACACGTTAGGTTCATATGATACTACAATGGATGATTAGTCAAGTATATTTATAGACTTCCTTAGCCTCATGGATGAACTCTCTTAGTTGAGTTGATAAATCTAGCTCCTAGATGAGACACATAGAGTATTAGAATGAGGGTGTTCCAGGATATCCTATAATTAAGCAATTCTAGTTTCAGGATTGATAGTTTGATACTGCTTTTGTACCTCATTATGCCTTACACTATTTGATTTATTTACAAAAAAAGCACTATAGACTAGTTGACCTGCTCCTCTAGAATTGAATTTCTGCTATAATGTTTGATATCATTCACCATCATATTTGTAATTATTTGCATGGTTCAAAGTATCAAAATGATATGCCTAATATGGGATACATCGCACTGTATCTTTGGGGTACTGTTACATTAAATTCAAGGGGTTTTGGGCCCTGACCTGTGTCAGGTGGTGGCCAGGCCTAAGGCTGAGCCCCTGTAAAATTTTGAAAAAAGAAACTAAAAAGGGGGAGCGTGCCCTTTGAAACACCTGATACACACATGTGCTTATCAGGTGTATTCATACTTTTAACCATTTTTATTTTCTATTTGTTCCCTAGACTTAGATCATTGAGTGTTCAAATTTATTTTATCCATTCTTTTATTTTTGGTATGCCTTATTGGATTTGCATTTTGCATGGTTCTGATTCATTAAATTTAATTTTCTTATGCATCTTATTTGGGTCATCCTCATAGGTAACAAAGCTGGACATTTACATTTGAACTTAAATGAGCCACCAAGTGAAGGTGAAGAATTTTGTAACCATTTTTAAATTTTGGTTGTATGTCTTTTCATGACGTAACATTTTTTGTGTTCTGTTTATTGTTATGTATCACTGTGAATGCTGATGAGAATTACTGTGGTCTGCTAATTTGTCTTCATGTAGATGGTTCTGGATGTTATGTGATGCTGACAAAGGATCAGAAGCCTATATCCCGCACAGAATGCCTTAATCCTCCATTTAAAGTGTATGCCATCTTACCTGTTGTTACTATTGATTCTTGTTTTTGTAGCATTCTCTGAAACTGATGGTTGATTATTAATTCTTATTGAGTTGATATATTGTACACGGTTTTCATCTTGTACTTAGTTTTCAAAGGCGCCAAGGTGAGGCTAGGCAACAGGGGGGGCGCCTTGTTGCCTAGTCACATAGATGATGGATTTTTTCAAGTAAAGGATATGTATTCTAGGGTAGTTCCCTAGGTTCCATAATCATATTTCCTTAATAATTATCCATAATTTTCATGAGAAAAGTATAAACTTCATGTTAAAATATAGAAAACCAACAAATTCCAACATATTCATGAGAAGAAAAAGAAGAAAGAAAAGAAAATTTAAAAAATATGGGGGGTCAGGGGAAGTTATTATAATGGTGCATAGCACAGGATACCAAAAAAAAAACATAAGTTTCAGCTCTTAACCCATTCTTTGTCTATCTATTTAAAAAAATTAAAAAATATAGGGGCTGAACCCCTATTTCTGTTATAGGAAAAGAAGAAAGGAAAAAGTGGAAGTAGAAAATGTGTTTTGATTAGACAACATTTTAAGTTCTTTATTTATTGGTTCAGGTTTTTGAAGCCTTTGAAGGTTCTTAACAATGTTTGTGTTGATTAAACCCTAACAAATAAGAAAATAATAAGTATATTAACACAAAAAATGAATATTTTAGTTTAATAATGTCTATTTTATAATTATTATTATTTTGATCAGAAACGATAACTTCCATTAGAGATAAATTAACCTGAAATACAGAATTCAGCCCTTATTAGAAAAGGTTGATCCACTAAACATCAAACATTACAGCACTGCCCAAAAAAGACTCTCCCTTGCAGTCCCTTGTTTTGCTAGGGCGTCAGCAAAACCATTTG
>NW_010729137.1:1278160-1319853 GCF_000365185.1 Nelumbo nucifera | reverse complement strand
CTTGAGTGTTCCACCTCTGCTTGGCCTATGTCATACATAGGGCTTCCTTTAGGGGCAAATCCTAGGGAGAGTAGATTTTGGACCCCAGTGATAGAAAAGTTTGAGAAGAGATTAGCCTCATGGAAGAGGAATTATGTTTCTTTAGGAGGGAGAATTACCCTAATAAGAGCTACCTTGGCTAAGTTACCTACCTATTTTTTGTCTGTATTTAGGATACCAGTTAGGGAAGCTAGGAAACTGGAGAACTTGATGAGAGATTTCTTATGGGAGCTGGGACAAGAAAAGAAGGATCACTTGGTTAATTGGGAAATTGTGTGCAGAATATAAGAAGAGGTGGGTTTGGGACTTGGGAGGGTAACTGGAAAATCAAGCTCTGTTAGGGAAATGGTTGTGGCGATGGCCATTGGAAAGAGAGAGATTGTGGCATGAGGTGGTGGGAAGCATTCATGGGAGGTTAGAGAATGGATTGGATGCTGGTGTATCAAGGTAGGTTAACCTAGCAGCACCTTGGAAGGCCATTCACAACACCCTTCCTCAATTCCTCAATTTTATCAGGTATGAAGTTTGTTCTAGCAACGCTGTTCATTTTTGGGAGGATATTTGGGTAGGAGACACACCTTTAAAGGATCTCTTCCCTTTGCTATTTTCTGTGTTTTTGTACAAAAAAGAGGTGGCCTTAAAATTTGTCTCACCTTTGGGAACACCCTTAGATCCTACTTGGGATTTTGGGTTTCGTAGAGGACTTAGGGATGATGGAATTGAATCTCAAAATTTGTCTTGCTTGGTTGTCTTAATCAGGTTTGTTTGGATCCCTTCAAGCCAGATAAGAGGGTATAGACTCCTAGACCCAATGGAACCTTCACTTGTGSTTCYTTCTTCAAGTCCATCTCTCAACTTTCTACTCACCAACCCTTTCCGTCAAAAGAAATTTGGTGCAGGCTAGTTCCCCCAAAAATTATGACGTTTTGTTGGGAAGTATTCCATGGGAAAGTAAACACTCTAGATAACCTACAAAAGAAAAGACATTTCCTCTGTATTTCTCCTAATTGGTGTATCCTCTGTAGAGTTCATGGTAAGGATTGTTACCACCTATTAATATCTTGTCCCTTTTCTGTAGACCTTTGGGCTTGGCTACTTTCGTTGTTTGGGAGTAGTTGGAGTCTACCAGTAGAAGTTCACATGCTCTTCAACCATTCTACCTTTTATTGGCCTACAAAAATAGGGAGAATTATGTGGAGATGTGCTCGTGCTGCCTTGATTTGGACTCTTTGGGAAGAAAAGGATGCTAGAATTTTTCAAGAAAAGTAAAGGAGCAGTCAGGAATTGAAAGATTGTGTGCTGAATAGGGCAATACTTTGGCTGAAGACCTTGGTAATCTTTCATCAATTCTCATGTAATGACCTTTGGAGAAATTGGTCAGCAGTAGCGAGGTGTTCATCTCTAAAGGACAAATCAATTACAAACTGGTATCCTCCATCTGAAGGCTCACTGAAGTTGAACTTTGATGGAAATAGCATGGGTAATCTTGGATTATCCGGAATGGGGGGTGCTTTTAGAAATGAGAAGGGAGAGATTTTGTTGCTCTACTCAGGTCCCTTAGGAATTGGGGACTCCACCAGGGCAGAACTATTAGCTGCTGTACAAGGGGTGCGATTTGCAAACCAGCTAGGAGTATAGCACCTAACGATTGAGGGGGATTCCAAAGTGGTGGTGGGTTGGTTGAAAAATCTTGAAGAGGCTATGTGGTGTTGCAAGAATGAAATGAAGAAATTTAGTTGGTTGACAAGGAATATGTTGGTCACTATACAGTGGGTGGGGAGATAAGCAGTTACTTTGTCAGATGTGTTAGCCATGCAAGGGGTAAATAGGGAAGAATTGTTTTGGGCTTAGTTGTGATTCTTGCTTTTCTTTCCTAGTTTACTTGTAAGATTCAAGGAGGGGCTGCAGCTTGCGCCTCTCCCTGGGATGTTGTATGAACTCATTCTAAATCTGCTGCTGAATTAATAAATTCATTGTCATTCATCAAAAAAAGGTCACATGCTAAAATATGTAATTAAGAGGTCTTGAGTTCAAATCTTTCTAGTTGCATTTTAACGTTTATAATGATCTAGTGACCCTAGCGGGTTGTAGAAAATTGGCTAGGTTGTTGAAACTCACCCGTATTTCAGAAAAATGAAACTCCAGACTTTAGAAAATGGAATTCCTTCTTGTTCCTAGGTTGAACAGTCTAATCGTCTAGAAAAGCGAAAGGAGAAACCACAAGAGTTTCCCCATGAACATTTGAGATCTCTTTTGTAGATTGAAGACTATATAGATTGGGCGGTGAACACTCCTCTTTGGAGAAAGGTTTAAAGTATTGGAAATGCAAAGTGTATCGGAAAGACAATTTTAAGTGACGTATGGAGAATAATGTTGTCAAAATCTTACAATTTACGATACGGTTCACAATTTGAATCATGAATGCCAAGGGTTTCAATTTGTATCTTTTGTCTGAATTCTTATTTGTAAAAATCTTACGATTTTTGTTTGAATCCTATAATTTGATGCATAAATCTTACGATTTATATGATTTATACAATTTATACGATTTAAGTGGTAAATTCTATTGTTTTAAGTACATATATGGTAGATATAGATTAAAAATAGGATAAAGTGACTCATTTCAGAGTTATCGATAAAAAAGGATAAGGTGACTTTCCTATATATAGTTAGCCTTTTAATATATCTATATTTAAATTTGACAAGTTTGTAAAAATAGAAATAATCTCTCCGATTTACGATACAGATGCAAATCAGTCCTCTAATATCAAGACTAAACTTAGTGATTAGCAGAATAGAACAGATTTGAATAACTGTATAAGAGAGGAAGATGGTGAAGAGAAGAGGTAAGAGAAGAAGAAGTCGAATTAATCACCCTTCTCCTCTAACCCTATTTTATTAATCTCTAAAAAATTGATGATGATAAGTATACCCTTAAGTGGGCAGCCAGCTTGGCAGTTACATAAAGAAAATAAAATAAGAACAAATAACAGGCCCATTAAGTGAGGCCCATCAATATAAAATAAAAGATAAAATAAAGGATATCACACGAAAGGCTGTTAGGGCTCATTCGGCCTAGTCTCTTTACACTCCCCCTCAAGCTGAGCATAGATGTCAATCATGCCCAGCTTGTTTATATAGTGTATCAATTTCCCCCTGGGAACTCCCTTGGTCAAGATATCAGCCAATTGCTCTTCTGATGTGATAAATGGTAAGCAAACTTTTCCTGAAAAGACTCTTTCTCTTATGAAATGCCTATCAACCTTAATGTGCTTAGTTCTGTCATGTTGAACATGATTATGTGCAATGTTGATAGCAGCTTGGTTGTCACAATAAAGCATCATTGGTTTCTCGTAGTCCACCCTCAATTCCTCTAGAAGGGATCGTAGCCATAGTAATTCTGACACACCATGAGCCATTGCCCTGTATTATGTTTTAGTTGAGGATCTAGCAACTACTGATTGTTTCTTACTCCTCTAAGACACAATATTCCCAGCAACCAGAGCACAATAACCAGAGGTGGACCTTCTGTCTTCAATACATCATGCCCAATCTGCAACAGTAAAGGCTTCCAGCTTCATATGACCATGCTTTGCAAATAGAATACCTTTCCTTGGAGTACCTTTCAAGTAGCACAAAACCCTTTCTGCAGCAACTAGACGAGTATCTCTGGGAGAATGCATAAATTGACTGAAATGTGAAATATCATTTATTCTTTTAAGAAAAGAATTTGTCTTGTATCATTTAATGGAATATCAGAAAAATTCTTGTAATGTCCTAAAATTTTATACATTAAATATATTATTGTGTATCAATGAAATGTGAAATATCATTGACATATAGACAATATGTCAGAGATATGAAAAAAAATTCCTAGATAATTTCGTATTGTCCCTGGAAAAATGTGAGACCTTATTCCTTGAGCAAATTCTCTCCTTCAACTCCACCTTTCCAAATAGGTCTTTATTCCAAGCTTTTATTTTTTCTTTTAATCTCTTTAAACTCCTCGAGAAACTAACACCTTTCTTCAATCCCTTACGAGCTACCTCTTGCCACCAAACTTCAACAAAAGTTGGATCCTCCAACCACATGTTTTCAAACCTAGGCAAATCAGACAATGATTTGAAGTCACTCTAGGTACTCTAGAGGCTAGATTCTCCCACATTTCCTCCCAATTTGTTTTAGAACAATTTGGAGATTCTTGATAGTTCGCCCATGTGAAGTCAGCTTGTAGCAATGAATCATACTTTTGGTGATTTTCTTGTTTCAATAATTTGTTTTGTTGAAAAACAGACCACTTTGAGTCACCACCTAAGCACCAAGGTCCTTCTCACAAGCTTCTAATTGTACTCAACTCTTCCCAAAACTGAACCCTTTCTCTATAGGAGTTTGGCCTGTAAACAATTTTCAAATCCCTTTCCTTACCATCATCCACTCTTTTGTTTTTAATTGAAATTGAGAACTGTCCTATTAACTCCATGCATTCTCTCCTCATTTTTTCAAATAGTCAAGATGCCACCAGAAGCTCCCCTAGACAGGGCAAAAGCCCAACTCAAGCCCTTAGCACTCCAAATATTTCCAATCCATCTCCTATCCAGCTCCTGTATCTTTGTTTCCTGTAATAAAACCACATCTAGTTTCTCCTTCCTAGGAGTTTTCTTATCATTCTTCTCTTCTTCACACTCCCTAGACCTCTCACATTCCAACTTAATGTCTTCATATTTAAATTATAACTTAAATCCCAAAATTTGCAATCCTATTAAAAGCTTCCCACTCTTCTTTGTTTCCTCTTGCTCTCCTCTTTGTCATAGACTATCTCGCTTATTAGTTTTTCTACCTCACTCTTCTTTTTCCTTCTCCCTTTAGTATTATTGTTTTGAGTTTTAATAATTGGATTTTTGTCAAGAAGAAAGAAAAAGAAAAATTGTCAGTTACATGATGCTCTACCAATTGAGCTAACAGGATTTTCTTGTTACTATGTCTACGGTGTTAATTATTACTCTAATCATGATGTAAAATACTATTTAAGTGGCTAACACACAATATATTTGTAAGAATACCATGGGTGGGGAGATCAGCAAATGCATTAGCTGATTCTCTTCTAAAAAAATAGTTACGTGATACTCTACCAATTGAGCTAACAGGATTTTCTTGTTACTATGATCACGATGTTAATTATTACTCTAATCATGTTGTAAAAGACTATTTAAGTGGCTAACACGTAATATATTTGTAAGAATACAATGGGTGGGGAGATCAACAAGGGGTAGGGAACTTGTGTTCTGGGCTCCAATATAATTTGTTACTTTTTTTGTGTTTTTTATTTTGTACTTTGTCAGAACAGATCGCAGGTCGTGCCTTTATAAAGGATGCTTATGAAGGGGAAATTCATCATATGGATGGCCGAACCATGTTAGATGGTTGGGCGAAATTTCAAAAATTTTCTTTTACTCTTTTGGGAATTGTATTCCTAGTTTTAGAAAAACTGTTTTTTCTAGGATCGTTCTTGCATCGAAACCGGACCAGATTTGAAACCAACAGAAAAAGGGAGAAATATACCTGATACGGAATCCACAAGTGTAGCTCCCAAAGTGGTAGTTTATACCCAAAGAGTGCACGAAACCAATTTCCACTGAATATGGCATAGCTTGAATTAAAGCCGCTTCAACAACATAGTTTTTAGCAAAACTGTGATCCAACACCTTGGACCAAACAAGGGAGGTGAGCATGAATTTTCTCTGTATTTTTCTTGCAAAAGTCCGAGAGGGAACTGATCAATATCAGTCCAAGAAGTAAAGGTCGAATTAGGGTTTCTGGGGCGACAAGAACAGAGAGAAAGAGCTGATAGCAGAGTGATCTGGAGCAGATCGAATTCTCTATTCTTAAACCTTAAGGATCAACACGCCTTATCGAATTAGGAGGTTCCTAATCCAAATCTTTATTTGGATTTGGACTCTTTAAGTGGATCAGGCTTATCCTCTTGTCCTAATGGTTGTTCCAGATCCAAATCTAAACCCATATTCGCCCAAGTCACATGACTGCTTAACCTGTCATGTGACCACTTGATTAATCCAATTAATCTTGGGCTTTAGGCCCATTAAGCAAGTGGCACACATCCCTAGGTAGTTGCTGGCCCATTTGGCTTTCTTTGTATGGCGTGGGACCCCAAACAATGACCACACATAAGCCCATATGGGTTCGGCCCAACTTTTGTGAAAAAGCTTGGCCGAACTAACTGTTAAGTACAGTGAACCCCCGAGTCCATTAATATGGGCTCTTAATGGGCCCAACATTTACATTAAATGATCATTGAGTCTAGCCATCCTATGAAGGCCCAAGGACAATGGACTTAAGTGAGATATCCATCAGGTAAAACAACCCTATATGGTCTCTTACACTTAACCTCTCGGCCTATAATGATTAACCACTGCCCGACAAGGAAGGATCTCTCCCCTGGTTGCAAGGTGCAGTGTTGCACTCTCTGCTCGAATGGGTCTTGGGAATTAAAACCTTTTTACAAACTTTTTTCTTAAAACATAATAAATATATTATTATATAAATATATTTTTGCAAAACAAATCTCAAACAAGTTTGAAATCAACTGGCGACAGTTTTGGTTTTCATTACAGAGAGTGCAGTCCCGATCATTCACTTTGTCCGAAAAAGATGCTGATCCTATCACTATGATCACCCACTCAAGTGAATTCTCAGACTACCCCACTCAAGTGAATTCTCAGACTACCCCACCTAGGTTTTGACCCCCAAAGAATCTCACTGATTGGCATATCAAAGACAACCCAATCCGACACCCAGTGCAGTACCATAATCGAGTCAAGGGGTTATGTGTAACTTTCCAGTTTTGTCCACCAGCCTCCAAGGTCCAGGGCACAACTGGAAATTGGCCCAGGTTTTGTGTTTTGAACAAACACACTGCATGTGCTTCAGGTCCAACCTTGGTAGTTGAGACAGGCTGCCCCAACCTTCTTGGCAACACATCAGTGTCAACCTTGGCAGGATAAACTTCCCCAAGTCTGTCCAATGGCTGAGAACATTCTAAACTAACACGAGTTTCACAAGTGTCCAATTTAAGTGTAATTACATAGAAACACACGAATTATAACATGAATCATTTATGTAGTTTTATTCATTTACAATAAATGCATATGTACATCAATTTGATTAGAGCTAAGGGCATACACTGTCTAACAACTTATATCAGTTTGATTCTATGAATTAATAAATTTGTCTTTACTTGTAAAAAAAGAAAATAAAAGACTACATTGTTTTGTCGGATACTTCTCTGACCTTAAAATCAAAACCTTGCTAGATGCTTGAATGATCAAAGGTGTTTCAATTGCATGCAACTAGGCATGCCTACAAATCTCTTGCACCCTTGGTGGGATGCTTAAAATGAATATAAACAAAGATTCAATATGGAAAATGGAGATCTAAATAATCTAGAAAACTCTGGTGGCGAAGATGAATGTTGGGTGGACTGTAGTGGCTTAGACGATGAAGACTATTGAAAATTCCTCGATTGGTAGCTTTGATGACAATCAAAGAGAGAGGGGCATGGATTTAAAAGACCTAAACACAGAGATACTCTTTATGGAGGAAAGAGATTAGAAGCATGGGAGGAAGCCTTTAACTTAAATAAAGGAAATCCATTTAAACCCACAAACAATTACAGATCTTGAACGAAGGAAGGGCTAAAGGAAACTTTCAGCGGTCAAAGTATACAAGGTGGAGTGACGGTACCCATCGGTCACAATACCTCTGTGTGAGTAGGCTTGAACCTATCCTCTGAGCAAAAAAGATTGTTTGGAAAAGTTTTTCACTTCGTTGTCACCCTCCCACTTTCCCTCAAGTATGATAGTCAATTTGGATTTTGTTACTAATCTGGTGTCTGTGCCTAAAGTAGGTGTTCAAGTGCCCAACTTTGAAACCGATCCAAGAGCCTGTGGTAGCAAAAAAGGGGTGGTGGTGGATGATGAAGAAATTGAAGTTATTGCAGGAGAAGGCGAGGAGGAGCAAGAAAGAATAAGAGGAGAGGTAATCTAGGAGTGAATAATTTCTAGTTTTGAGCAGTTAAAGAGGAAGGATGAGCATTTGCTACTAGATACAGGGGAGAATAAAGGAAATGGAGAGGAAGAAAAGGGTAAGAAGTTATTAGACTCGGAACAAGAATATAGTAAAGAGACCCTAGATGTAGCAAGAGAAGAGATAGAGACTGTAGTAGGCTTCGTGGAGAAACTAGGTGCAAACTGAAAACCCGAATGCTCCAAAAGCCCTCATCAGAAATTCAGATGGTCATAAAAAAGCCAAAAAGAAAAAAAGTTAAAGGAGTTGAATGAGATACTGAGAGGTTGGAGAGGAAAAGGAAGTAAGTAAGGTCTTCCAGCCTTGGAGGTTAAGTTGATGTGATTTCTAATGAAAATTCTGAGTTGGAATGTTAGAGGTCTGAGTTGGCAGAATTTTACAGATGGGCTAGAAGTCTATGGAGATCCAGAGTTCTGAGTTGGGCTATGTCACCTTCTTGGGGAGCTTTAGGAGGAATTATAATGTTGTGGAGACTTGGATAAAATTAAATCAGAAAATAGTTGTTTTCTGATTCAGTTCAGTAGAAAAGTGGAGAAAGAAAGGTTACGAATAGAAGTAGAGAGAGAAGAGAAGAAAGGGTTCGGCAGAATTAATTCTCTAGCTGCCCACTAAATCTTATTTATATTTGTGATCTTTACAAGGATTGTAGTACTTTAATACCCTTACTTAAAAATAAAAGAAAACAAAAAAGGCCCGATAGGCCCAACTATCATAACTGAAAAGTAAATAAATAAACAACAAAAATAAAGTGTGGACTGGAACCCCACACACACTAATAGTCTATCAACTATCTCTACACTCCCCCTCAAGTTGGGAGTAGATATTTGTCATACCCAACTTGCGTAAATCTGTCTTCAACCTGATTTTTGAGACTGCTTTAGTAAAGAAATTAGCTAGCTGCATGTCGGAGGAAACATAGGGAAGACACACTTCTTGAGATGCAACTCGCTCTCGGATAAATGTCTCTCCAACTCGATATGTTTTGTCATGTCATGCTGTATTGGGTTGTGGGCAATGTTAATTGCTTCTTGATTATCACAATACAACATCAGAGGTTTCTCATAGTCAATTCCCAGTTCATCAAGCAAAGATTTCAGCCATAACACTTCTGCAACACTATTGGCCATGGACCTGTATTCAGCTTCAGCACTGGAGCGAGCAACAACATTTTGTTTCTTGCTTCTCCAAGAAACAAGGTTCCCCCTACAAATGCACAATACCCAGATGTAGATCTTCTGTCATCAATGGATCCAGCCCAATCAACATCTATATATACCTCTATTTCATGTAACCACTATTCCTGAAAAGTATGCCTCTCCCTTGGCATTTCTTCAAGTAAACAAGTATTCTTTCCACCGCAAGAAGGTGAGTGGTCCTAGGAGAATGCATGCACTGACTGACAGCATATGAAATGTCTGATCAGATCGTGTTGGGCAGAGATAAAGAAGTTTCCCACCTTATGCACTTATTTTATGGTTCAATTCAATGGGTGCTTCAGCATGCTTTACTATTAACTTTCCAGTTTCTTCCAATAAGTCAATGACATACTTTCTTTGAGAGATGAAAATGCCATGCTTAGATCGAGCTACCTCAATTCCCAGGAAATAGTGCAATTCTCCCAAGTCCTTCACTTCAAATTCTTTGTGAAAATTCTGCTTAAGAGAGTTTCTCACTAATATCACTTCCCGTCACCACAATGTCATCCACACAGATAGCAAGTAAGGTCAAGGAGGAGTCTGTCTTCTTAAAAAAGAGAGTGTGATCTGACTGAGCCTGCATGTAACCAAACTTTTCCTAGGCTAGTCTAAACCTATCAAACCAAGTTCTTGAGATTGTTTCAACCCATATAAAGCCTTCTTTAGTTGACAAACTTTCATTCCTGCTTCTGTACTGTAAAAACCCGGGGGTAACTCTATGTACACCTCCTCCTGCAAATCTCCATTTAGAAAAGCATTCTTGACGTCCATCTGAAATAGTGGCGAAGAGAAGTTTGCATCCATAGATAGCAGGATTCTGATAGTGTTCATCTTGGCAACTGGTGCAAAGGTTTCCATATAGTCTATGCCATAAGTTTGTGTGAATTCCTTTGCAACCAATCTGGCCTTATATTCTCTACAAAACCATCAGCATTATATTTCAATGTAAACACCCATCTTCATCCAATAGGTTTCTTCCTCTCATGTTGGTCAAATAGTTCTCATGTATTGTTCTTAACAAGTGCATCCATCTTTACTTTCATCACTTCTTTCCACTCAGGTATCAAAAGAGCTTCTTGCACTGTTCTGGGTATAGGAGTGGTAGCAATAGTTGCCTCTAAGCTACTTAGGATTACCTTTGGGAGCCAACCCAAAGGGCTAAATAAAATCGACCCTAGCAAATCTCCTTGTGTATTATATATCAGTCTTTAAGATGCCGGAGGGAGTAAGCAGAAAGGAAATTTATCTCTACTAGGGAAGTGGTAATGGAGAATGCCTTAAAGTATGGGGGTCTTGGAATAAGAAATATTCAGAAAGGAAATTTATCTCTACTAGGGAAGTGGTAATGGAGAATGCATTGAAGAAAGAGACAAACTATGGGCAAAGGTGGTGGTGAGTATATATGGGCTCTTGAACAATGGATGGAATGCTGGTTCACTGCATAGGGCTACCTGAGCCTCTCCTTTGAAAGCCATACAAGCGATTCTACCTTGTTTCTTGCCTCTTGTAAGGTATGATTTCAATTTTGGTAATTTAAACAAATTTTGGGATCAGAATTGGTGTGTGAACTCTTCTCTGTATGACTTATTCCCCTCTTTGTATGATTTATCGTGTTTCAAGAATGAGCGTATATCTACTTTCTTAGTCTCTTCAAACTCAACTAAAGGTTTTGATTGGAACCTTCCTTAGAAGGGGAATATGGATTTAGGAGTTGATTGTGTGCTCTCTTTACTCCAACCCTTGAAGGAATTTTCCTTGATCCTGAGAGACTTGGTGAAGGAATTTGGACACCTTCCTCTTCGGGTCTCTTCTCCTGTAACTCGTTCCTCAAAGTTTTAACCCAACCTTCCCTTAGGCTGTGTTTGGTTTGAAGGAAAAGATGGGGAAAGGAAGGGAAAGCCAGGGAAACCTATACAAGGTTTGTACATGTTTTCCTTCCTTTCATTTCCCCTACCTTTTCCTTCAAACTAAACATAGGCTTGCGGCATTATGTTGGGAAGTTGTTCATGAAAGAATAAATACTTTTGACTGGCTACAAAGGAAGAGGAAACTGTGGTGCCTTTCGTTTCTGGTATTTCGGAATGGCTTTTCTCCTTATTTGAATGCAGGTGGACTCCTCTACAAATATCAATAGTCTCTTTAGTCTAACCTCCTGTCCTTGGCCGAGGCGAGGAATATATGCAACATCATGTGGAATAGTGCTAGGGTGGTAGTAATCTGGGCAGTGTGGCAAGAAAGAAATGCAAGGATTTTTACAGAAAAGGAATGAACAAAAGAGGCCTTGATTGAATCAATAATGATTAGAGTGGCTCACTGGCTGAAATCCTTAGAAAGCTTCTCACATACCTCCATTGATGACATTACAGAAATTGGAAGGGGGTGGCAGACTCAAATGTCAATGAACAGCCCGTTATTCCTACCTGGTCCCCTCCTAAAAGAGGATTTATCAAGCTTAACTTGGATGGAAGTAGGATGGGAAACCCGAGTACGTCAGGGATTGGAGGTGTAGTCAAGGACGAGGAGGGTAAAGTGCATGCAATGTTCTCACGCCCAGAAGGTGAGGGTGATTCACTAAGAGCGGAAGTAATGGAAGTCATGGAAGGGGTTGGGAGAAATCAAATATTTTGGCCACAAATGTAATTTTTGATTAATTTTTAAAGGGGAGAGATAAGAGGGCTTGTCTCTCACTGACTTTCTCTTGTACTTTTTCCTTTAAATTGAATTTATGGTTAACAATTATTGATAAAAAATGGAGATTTAGATAAGAAAAATATTTATGGTTCTTTCTCTTAAGCAGCTTCTATTGTCCTTAATCCTTGTTCTCTCTTGTTATAATATACAGTTCTGTATTTTATGAATTTTTCTGTTTTTGTTTTGCAGTTCATCTTGTTGGAGCATATCTAAACTGGTACGACTGGGCCTAGAACCTAACCTGTCTAGGCTACCTCACTTTGTTCTATGTCCCGCGTTTCAGAATGATCATCAAGTAAAGGAGTGGAGTGTGTTTATGAATTTTCTCCAGAGATACAAGAAGGTATTTCTATAATACAATTAATTGTTTGCTATTCTGGGGTCCGTGGGGCTCCATTTTTCTGTATGTCACGGTGTGATTTAAATATTCCATTTATAACTTTATGGTTCCTCAAATCTATTAATATCTTGTATTCTTTTTATATCATTATGTAAATGCCTACTCTTTGCTTTTAAAGGTTGCGATTGTGAAATCTGGGTCATGTGTGTTTTACATACTTCCACCCGAGGCCAACACGGATTTTAGCAGGGCTATTGTGAAATTCGAACTTAGTTTGGATGTTACAAAACATGGTGCATCAGGTGAGCTGTCACTTTAGCAGGATTTTTCGACGATAATGGTGCACTCAATATGTGGACTTGGATTTTATGTTCGCTTACATGCATAAAACTCTTTGTTTTTGAACTTGCAAGACCGGTGCTAGTAGTTCTTAAAAGAAGAAAAGTCTTGCTGATCTAGGATCACTAACTCATAGTAATACATTTTTTTGTTAGTAAATAAAAAAGAAAATTTTGTTAAAATAAAAACAGGTATTACATTAAGAAATCCTTTGCCCCAAACCCATATATAAAGCATCAGCCCAAAAATCAGACCAAACAACTCCTTTGAGGTATCTCTGAACTCTTGAAGAATCAAAATCCATTCCAAAAGCGTTGAACCAGGCCATACCTTGATTCTGCTACTTGCCTTTATTTTAAAGATTCTCCTGTTTCTTTCTTTCTAAACCTCCCAACCATGGTTTGCAATTTCAATATCGATAGATATTTCATCATGTAGAGATGGAGAAATTTCAGGGATACTTTGCTAATTTCGCTAAGATATTTGGAAAATCTAAAAGTTCACGAAAGGTTTCTAGAAACATGGAATTAATTATTAAACCTTCAAGGAATCATTAGAATAAATATAACTGCACATTTAAGGCTTAAAAGACCATAGCAAAGAACTGTATAAATCAAACAGGAGAAAAGTGAGAGACTTTTGGTATGTTTCTCTGACTCCGTTTTAGTCTTCTAGGCATGTTCTCTTCATTAAATATGTCAATTACTTTCCATTGTGACTTTTTCCTTTTTTTTGTTACTATATGTTTTAATTATTAAGAATGCTCTTTTGCAGTTATACACATTTTACTTTTTCTTTTGAATTATAGTGACTAAGTAAGTGAATAATATAAAAATAGTAAGCCAATTATTAAATCACTAATTCCCCACGGTTCTTTTAGTAAAATATTTATAAAACTTTATAATGATTTTAACAATATATTGGAAAATTTTTAATAATATTCTAAAATTTTAAACCTTAAATTTATTCTCTATCAATGAAATTTGAAACATCGCCGACATATTGGAAAAATATTGGAGATATTTGGAAAAAGAGGTTCCTAGAAAGTTTCGTATCGCCACCTAGCAAAATGGGGATATATCAGCAATATCATCGATATTGCAAACCGTGTTCCTGTAAAACGAATGTAGCCTGATAAAATTTTTGCTTTTTTATTTCTTTGTATGGTCAGCGAACATGCAAATATCTCACATGAAGATCTTGGATTCCATGCCTCTAGATCAAATAAGCTAAAAAAGTAGCCCCCCAAAAATTGTGAGAACCTGCATTTAAAGCAAAGATGGAATACATCCTCTACCATGGTTCTACACAGTAGCACTGATCCCTCTTTAGTAGAGTAAAGCTTTGCCTTGGAGAAAAAGTTTGTGGAATCTTCAAAGTGGAGAAAAGCTTTGAAGGTTGAAGCAAAAGATTTCATATTCGAAGATATATGGATCAAAGGGCTGCTGAGTTTGAAGATCAGGGAGGCAAAGAAAGCCATGGTGCTCCTGGGAGGTGCTGAAGTGGTTGAATGGTTGCAGAAGTTTGTAATGGGTGGAATGCAGGAAGATTGTTAAAGGTCTCTACATAACACTATAGGAGTTTTTTGGAAGAGGCCAAGGCTGGAAGTAAGTGGCTGATCTATTGAGTGTTTTTGTACTATGGTTGAAAACAAAATGTTCAAAGCTTTAGCAGGAAAAAGAGAAGTGGCTAGAAGAAATGAAAAGGAAGAAAGGAAGATAACTTGGCAATTGTGGAAAAGGAAGAAGCAGCTGTAAACAGATAGCAACTGGAGGAAAGGAGTGGGGGAAGAAATATGTGGTGGAAACTTCGAACCTGCCAAAAAGCTTTGAGATGGGACTCATTTTAGAGGCGATGCTTTTACTAGTGGCCGATGCTTTTAGTAGACTCATTTTAGAGGCGTTTAGGACTGGGTCAACAAGAGGGTGGAGAGTAGGTAGAGAAAGAGTTCCAGTTACTCATATTTAATTTGTATATGACATCATAATCTTTTGTGATGGGTGATTTGATGAAGGTGAGAAAACTGAAGAATTTAATAATTCTCTTGAAGGTGAGAAATAGAGGGGAGATGGAGTCTATTGCAGCATGTCTTGATTGCACTTGGTTGCAGTGGCCTTTATCCTATTTAGGACTTCCCATAGGTGTCAACACAAAGGAAAGTAGGTTTTGGAGCCTTGTGGTGGAAAAGTTTGAAAAAAGGTTGGCAGCTTGGAAGAGAAACTATATATCCTTGGGGGGTAAAGTAACCTTGATTAAAGCAACACTAGCCAACTTGCCAAATTATTTCCTATCAGTCTTTAGGATTCCTAACAGAGAGACTAAAAGGCTAGAAAAATTGATGAGAGTCTTTTTATGGAGCCAGGGGAAGAGAAAAAAGATCATTTGATTAGGTGGGAAGTGGTGAGCCACTGTAATAAAGAAGGGGGCTTAGGGTTAGGGAATGCAGTGAGTAAGAATAAAGCTCTTCTAGGCAAATGGCTTTGGAGGGAGCCCTTGGAAAGAGAGAGGTTATGGCATGAAGTGGTGAAAAGTTTTCATGGCTATTCAGAATCTGGTTGGGATGCTGGGGTATCCCGAAGGGCTTTGCTCACAACACCTTGGAAGGCAATTTCTGGTACTCTCCCTAAATTCCTCAGGTATATAAGGTATGATGTATGCTTTGGAAATTCTGTCCTCTTTTGGGAAGATGTTTGGGTGCCGTTTCCCTTCCCTCTATTCAATTTCCCTCTTTAAAAAGGAACTTGTTTCAAGGTTCCTATCCCCCCGGTTCTCCCATTGGCTTTAAACTAGGACTTTGGGTTTCGTAGAGGTTTAAGGAATGACGAATATGCTTATGTTTCCAAGATTTTGCTTCTTCTAGATTCTGTGTGTTTGGAACCCCCCAACCTGATAAAAGGATTTGGTCTTTGACACCGAGTGGCTTCTTTAGTTGTGCCTCTTTCTTTAAATTCCTTTGTTCCATCCCTTCCTCTTGGGTTTTCCTAGTTTAAGAAATCTGGTCAAAGCTAATTCCTCCTTAAATGACTGCTTTTCTGTTGGGAACCCTATTACAGTAAGATCAATACTTTGGAAAACTTGCAAAAGAAGAGACCTTATCTGTGTTTATCCCCAAATTGGTGTTTCTTGTGTAAAGTGAAGAGTGAGGACTGTGACCATTTGCTTATATCTTGTTTCTTTGCTTCTAATACTTGGATTTGGGCTTTAATGTTATTGGGTGCAGGTGGAACTTCTTTTTGAACCACATGCTTTAAGGAAGCTAACAAAAAGAGGAAATTTAATGTGGAAGTGTATGAGAGCAGCTAGTTTTTGGACAATTTGGGATGAGAGGAATATGAGAATATTTAAGGAAAGAAGCCTTGTTGAAGTAAAGGAGTGTATCACGACAAGGACAATTTCCTTGGTGAAAACTTCAGATCTGTTTGTGAACTATTCCTTTGATGATTTAAGGAGAAATTGGGCAGTTGTGGCATCCACAATTTCCACAAAGAATTCTCTACAAGCAGAATGGAAACCTCCCCCGGAAGGAGTGGTAAAACTGAATTTTGACGGAACCAGTCAAGGTAATCCAGGGCCCTCGGGTATAGGAGGGATTCTGAGAAATAAGGACAACCACATCATATCTTTATGCTTAGGACTAGTGGGGATTGATGACTCTACAAGGGCTGAGATACTAGTTGTGGTACAAGGAATACAAGTTGACAAGTCAACTGAAGTGGAGAACTTGATTGTTGAAGGGGACTCCTAGGTGGTACTGTGGTAGTGGGTGGCTGTCAAACCCATAAACAGACTATTGGGGTTATAGGGATCTTCTGAAGAAAGTTTGTTGGCTTACAAGGAATATGTCAGTCAATTTTTGTTGAGTTGGTCCAAGCTGTTTTTTATTTAGTTAGGAAGTTGGGCTTTAGGCCCATTAGTTTATGTTTTTTTAAGTTGTGACTGTTCAACTATATTAGTAGCCGCCCTACTAAGGGCATCCTCGTAATTTCTCATCCTTTAAGTTAAGTATAAATATAATGAGAGGTAGGCGGCTAGGGTTAATTTTACAATCCTGGTCGACTTTCCTACTCTTTTCTTCTTTTCCTTTCTTCTCTACTGCTGAAATCTTCATCTTCCCCCTCTTTCTTTTCACAAGAAACACGACTAAATCTGCAATTAGTGATTTCTACTTGGTATTAGAGCGGACCGAAGGTTCCTTGAAGATGTTCCTCATGCAGCCCTAGATCGGTCGACTGCATGGTGATTTAAGAGGCTGATCGAAGCTCTCAGGTAAGCCCAATTTTTGGATTTTTTTGGTGGATCTGTGTGCCCTGTAGCTGGTCTAGGGTTTCTCATCAAAATCATGAAAAACTAGAGAAAGGGGAAGAGTCCTGCTTTTGTTGGACTCTTCAATTTTGACCTAGGAAGTGGCGCCCTAATTTTTTAGGGTTCCTTGCAGTTTTTTGTAAGGGGCGATTCAAGTCCTGCCTGATTTGGAGGCTTTCTAGAGAGAGCGGCTGCCTCTTCTCTCTCTTCTCCCGTCATACAGAAAAGGAATCTTTTGTGGGAAGAAAGTCTAGGACATCAGAAAGGTGTTGGTTCCAAAAAGTGTTTTGTTTGATCTTGTTGCAAATTTCAGTTATTTTCTTTGCATTTTTTGAGAAGCATGGAGGATCACGGAGTTGAAAATAAGCCCGAGAGTGAAATGAGACTAGTGAGAGGAGGTGCTGGAGACCCTTTCAGGGCTGGGACCATTACTACAGTTAGGTTGGATGGTGCAAATTACTTAGAATGGTCACAATCTGCAAAGATGGCCATTGGTGCTCGTGGGAAATTAGGGTATATCATTGGTGAAGATGTGAAACCCGAAACTAGCAACTCCCGGTGGGTACATGAGATTTATATGGTGATGACTTGGTTGTGTAATTTCATGTTGCCCAATATAAGTAAAATTTTTTTATGGGCAAACACTGCTAAGGAGATATGGGATGGGGTTGCAGAAACCTATTCACAAAGGGAGAATGTTGCTAGGGCTTATCGGTTGAGAAATCAGATTATTTCTACGAGGCAAGGAGATAGACCTGTATCAACCTATTTTTCAACCCTTAAAACCTTGTGGCAGGAGATTGACCATTTAGAGACATTTGCTTGGGAAACCACTAAGGATGCAACTACCTATCATAAACATCTAGAGAAGTATAGGGTGTTTGAATTTCTTGTTGGCCTTAATCCTGAGTATGATATTGCACGACATCACCTTCTTTCCAGGGACGGTGTTACTCTGTCCCAGGCATATACCTTTGTGTCAGGGGAGGAGTGCAGGAGAGATGTGATGATGAAAAATCTTATTCCTGATCAGTCTGCCATAGTAAGTGTTGAGAAACCTAAACAAAGTGGAGATCGGGGTGGCAATGAAATCAAGAAGGAAGATAAAAGAGATTTGATCTGTGACTACTGTAAGAAGCCTAAGCACACAAGAGATACTTGTTGGAAGCTTCACCCACATCTTGTGACGACTAGATTGAAAAATAAGAAGGGAAATGCACACATGGCAGTTACTGGTGACATTCCGAACCCTCCTACTACAACTGCTCTGAAGTCTGTTGCAGCTGCTGCAGTAAGGGCCGAACTTGAGAGGTATGGGTTACTTCTGAACCAACAGGATGCAGCTAGTTCCAGTTCAACTGCAAGCGGACAGCAAGGTACAGGTGGCACTGGTGGAGTCCACTCTACTTCCTTTGCTCACACAGGTAGTTCACACGTCACTGCAAATTATGTTTCTACTTCAGGTAAGGAGGGACCTCCTTTGCTCAGAGCACTTGACCTATAGCTCCACTATTTTTTCCTCTTACCAGCTATGTTCTGGTAGAGACAGGGTCTCCATAGCTGATGGATCTCATGTTCCTATTGCTAGGATGGGGTCTATCATGATTAGTGATTCCCTTTCCCTTCCCTTTATCTTTCATGTTCCCAGATTGAGCACTAATTTGTTATTTGTTAGTAGTTTGATTAAGAACCTGAACCGTTCAGTAATTTTTTCTCTTGGTCATTGTATTTTACAGGATTTGGATTGAAAGAGGACGATTGGGAGTGGTAGTGAAGTGAATAGAATCTACCTCCTGGATGTGCTTCCTCCTCTTCAGAGTCATCATGTCAGCAGGGATAGTGAGTCAGGGTCTGTGGTTAGATTATGCTTTGGCATAATCGTTTGGGTCATTTGCCTTTTTCTTCTTTGAGTCTTTTGTTTCCAAAGCTATTTGGGTCTGTTAGTTTGTCAAGTCTAGAGTGTGAAGGTTGTCAACTTGGAAAGCATTGTAGACATTCCTTTAAAGCTAGTAATAAAAGGTGTTTTTCTTCTTTTGATGTTATTCATTCAGATGTGTGGGGCCCTTACCATGTTCCTTCTATGGGAGGCTATCGATATTTTTTCTTATTTGTGGATGATTTCTCACGATACTCTTGGATTTACCTGATGAGATCCCGCGATGAAGTACCATCCTAGGTGAGGCAATTGCATCAAATGATACTAACACAGTTTGGAACAAGAATAAAGGTGTTCAGATCCGACAATGCCAGGGAATATTTTGAAAGACACCTTGCCTCATATCTGTTAGAATATGGTGTTGTCCATCAGAGCAGTTGTCCATATAGTCCACAGTAGAATGGTGTTGTAAAAAGGAAGCACACACATTGTTGAGATTGCAAGAAGCATGATGATCACATCTACAGTTCCAGTTCGGTTTTGGGGTGATGCAGTTCTCACAGCAGTATATCTGATTAACAGGGTGCCCTCTCGTATACTTGGATTCGGCACCCCATTCAGTCTCCTTTTTCCGCAGGGGGAGATGCTTCATATTCCTCTCAGGGTATTTGGGTGTGTTTGCTTTGCACATATCCTTGGTCCTCACCGCTCGAAGTTTGATCCCAAGGCAAAGAAGTGTGTCTTCCTTGGATATGCTGAGAATCAGAAAGGGTACTGTTGCTATGATCCAGTCTCTGGGAGACGGTATGTTAGCATGGATGTCACCTTTTTTGAATCCACGTACTTCTTTTCAAAGAATCCTTCTCATGGGGAGTGTTTTGGGGAAGTGAGTCAACAGTCTATTCCTCTCCCAGTTCCAGTCCTTGTGTCTACTCCTGTACTTGACCACCACCCAGTGTCACCTACCTTGCCACCTCCTTTGCGTTCTGCTTCTCAGCATTACTTACGACTGAGACTTCACAAGGAGGTTGATTCCACGACAACAGAACTCACATCACTTCCTTTCGATTCCTTGGAGACTCCAGATTCGACTGACATGAATTCAGGTATTCCTCCTGGTCCCGCTACTGTTTCAGTTCCCATTGATTCTACTAACACTGTTACAGATAACCTTGATCTCCCTATTGCTCTCAGAAAGGGAAGAGAAAGTGTACTGCCCATTGTATTTCACAGTACTTATACTACAATGGACTTTCTCCTTCCTACTGTGCTTTTCTTTCCTCTCTTGATTTAGTGTCTATACCCAAGGGTGTTAGTGAGGCTCTCTCCAAAGCTGAGTGGAAGACAACTATGCAGGAAGAGATGGCAGCTTTGATTAAGAATCAGACATGAGACATTGTGGATCTACTAGAAGGCAATGAGACAGTTGGATGCAGATGGGTTTACACAGTAAAATATAAGGAAAATGGAAGTATAGAAAGGTACAAGGCAAGACTTGTTGCAAAAGGGTACACACAGACCTATGGCATTGATTACTTAGAGACCTTTGCACCAATTGCAAAGATGACCTCTGTTCAGATACTTCTTTCTCTTGCTGCCTCATACTCTTGTCCCTTGTTTCAACTTGATGTGAAGAATGCTTTCCTAAATGGGGATCTGCAAGAAGAAGTGTATATAGATCTTCCTACTGGCTTTTACAATGATATTGTAAAGGGAAAGGTATGTAGGCTTAAGAAGTCACTTTATGGCTTGAAACAATCTCCGAGAGCATGGTTTGATAAATTCAGAAAGGCCTTGATTGCTTTTGGCTATACTCAGACTCAATCCGATCACACCTTGTTTGTGAAACGAAGGGGATTTTTGGTGTCAGTCCTAATTGGTTATGTGGATGATATTGTTGTCACCGGGAATGATCTGAGTGAGATTGATGGTCTGAAAAGGAACCTACATAAAGAATTTGAAATTAAGGATCTTGGAAAACTAAGATACTTCTTAGGCATTGAAGTTGCAAGATCAAAACATGGAATTTTTATCTCTCAAAGGAAGTATGTCTTGGATCTTCTTCAAGAGATAGGGAAGCTTGGAACAAAGGCAATCGACATCCCTATTGATCAAAACCATAAAATCAATGCATTAGAAGGTGAACCAGTAAAGGACATTGGGAGATATCAGAGACTTGTGGGTCGACTGCTATACTTGTTATTACAAGACCAGACATTTCCTATGCAGTAAGTGTAGTAAGTCAATACATGCATGCTCCACGAGTCCGGCATTGGGAGGCATGTTATAGGATTCTTGCTTATTTGAAGGGACACCCGGGCAGAGGCATATTGTTTACTGATCATGGACAGTTGAAACTAGAGGCTTATACAGATGCAGATTGGGCAGGATGCCTTGATGACATGAGATCAATTTCAGGAGTGTGCACCCTTGTTGGGGGTAACCTTGTCTCGTGGAAGAATAAGAAACAAACAGTGGTGGCAAGATCAAGTGCTGAAGCCGAATACATGGCCATGGCACATGGAGTTTCAGAATTTCTTTGGATCCGTTCCCTGTTAGAAGAAATTGGTGTACAGGCAGAAGAACCTATGATGCTATACTGTGATAACCAGGCAGCAATTAACTTTGCCCATAACCCAGTCCAACATGACTAAACTAAGCACATTGAAGTGGATAGACATTTTATCAGAGAAAGGGTAACTTCTGGAGAAGTTTGTCTTCCATACATTGCTTCTGATCTGCAACTTGCTGATGTTCACACAAAAGGTGTTGCAAAGAACAAGCTGGAGCATGATCTACGCAAGTTGGGAATGTGTGACATTTACTCCCAACTTGAGGGGGAGTGTTGAGTTGGTCCGAGTTGTTTTTTATTTAGTTAGGAAGTTGTTGGGCTTTAGGCCCATTAGTTTATGTTTTTTTAAATTGTGACTGTTCAACTATATTAGTAGCCGCCCTATTAAGGGCATCCTTTTAATATCTCATCCTTTAAGTTAGTATAAATATAGTGAGAGGTTGGCGGCTAGGGTTAATTTTACAATCCTAGTTGACTTCCTACTCTTTTCTTCTCTACTGCTGAAATCTTCATCTTCCCCCTCTTTCCTTTCACAAGAAACTTGACTAAATCTGCAATTAGTGATTTCTACTTCAATGGGCAAGCAGATCGGCAAATGCCATGGCTGTTTGTTCGGATAAACAAGGGGTATCAAAGGGTGACCTGTTTTGGTTTTCCTTATAATTGTAAGTCAGGGATAGATTGTGCTTAATTGCTTAACTCTAATGGGAGGTAACATCTCATGACTCCTTTTAGGCTGATTGTACACTTTTTCAAGTTAGTTCTCAACCCCTGCCAGCATCTTAAAACACTTTAGGATTGCTCTTATGTTCATCCTTGTTCCAATGAAGCATCCATAGGGACTGAAGTGTCATCAGTTTATTGAAGATGTGTGATTTTCAAATCTCCTCTTCCAACCTTGAAACCTAAAATGAGACCTGATTCAGCCCCTTTTCCATTCAAAAGATGAAAAGACTTGGTACGTCTACCACCACGAATAGCATTGGAGACAAGGGATCATTTTGTCTTATTCCCCTTGATGAATCACAAAAATTCTGTTGAAATCCCATTAACCAGAATTGTAAAAGAGAGAAGCCAGAACTCATTTTCATAGGACCTCCTCCAAAAGCCCCCATTCTACATGGTTATAGGTCTTCTGCATATAAATTTTACAATATCCCTTCCTCTCCACTTCCACTTTTAGAGTCAAGATATTCTCTTTCAATTAACACCCCATCCAATATTTACCTTCTACAAAAGCCATTTGAGTTGGGCCCCACTAGGTGCAATACTTTCTTCAACCTTGCAGATAACACCTTTGCTATTATTTTATAAGGAGTTGAAGTTAAACTAATAGGTCTGAACTTCTTCACTCTACAAGTCCCTTCCATCTTTGGAATTAAAGTAATAAATGCTGCATTAGCTTAAATTTCAATTTTTTTCTCTGCCTATAAGTCTTTAAACATTGCCATCAAATTTTATCTATATTCCAGAAATGCTTGTAAAAGATAGGTTAAATCCATCAGGACTTGGCACCTTATGAGCTTTCATTAATTTCATTGCACCCCATACCTCCCCTTCAAACTCCCTCTCTAACCAACTACTTAAACCTTCAAGAATTTTGTTAAATTTCAACTCACCTAAGAAGGAATTCTTTCTTGTGCAGATTTATAAAGATTCATATAGAAGCTCCATATCTCCTATACAATGTCCTTTGGTCACGACTTTTCTATCACCTGCTTCCAACCATAATGTTTTGTTCTACCTTGTTCTTCCCCTCACTGAACCTTAAAAATAAGAAGTGTTTTTTCACCCTCTCTTAACTATAATTTCCTTGACTTTTTCATCCATGCCACCACCTCAAAGTGAACCATCCTTTCCAGCTTGGGCCTTAAAGTTTCCTTCACTTCTCTCCCTTTCCTTCCTTTATTCCATGCTTTCAAATCTTCCTTTAACATCTGAAGCTTTTTCTATTATATGATAACCTGTCAAATCCTGCACCCTATAGCTGTTCCATTTCCTCTGAACAATATCCATAATTTGAGGATGTCCAAACCACATGTTCTCGAATTTGAACTACCTAAGACATTAATATATAATAAATCATATATTAAATTTATTATAAAAATGAGAAAAAATATATTAAGTTTTATACTAAATCATAATTTATTATAAATTTAGTATTAAAAATAATAAAAAATTCATTAAGTTTTATAAGAAATCAGAATTTATCATAATCTTAATAGTTAATACTACAAAAAGGAGAATCAGTTTATTAAATTGATAATAAAACATAATGTATTATAACTTTAATATTAAAAAAATGAAATAAATGTATTTCTATTTACTAGTGTGAAATAAATATATTGGAATTTATAATAAATCAGAATTAAAAATAAGAAAAGAAAATATCGGATAACCTTGTAAAAACATCAAAATGCATAATAAATCAGTAAGTCGTCATTTACTAATTTGTTATTGATCTTAGTTTCTTAGCTTTATATAATGGTTGGGAATAAGATAATAGTCTAGAAATATGTATTAATGCTTCTTTTATCATTTTACAAAATATCATTGCATATTTCCACATATTTCACAATATTTCCACAATGTCTCTAGTTTTTACAATATTCCCCCTCAACATTTCCGACACATGTCCTATATTTTGGTAAGCGACATTTCCATTGACATCGGCATTTTAAACCTTGTCCTCGATAAGTATGCCGATGTCATTCATCATAGAATTCTATTGCAACATTTACATGCTATCTATTTCAATTTTTATACCAAATATTCTATCTTGGCAACAAAAAATGATATGATTTTTGAGAAAAAAGAAGAATTTGTAGACATCCAACCCTAATATAGAGGCTCAATGACAACTAATTAGAAGAACACCCCAAATCAAAACATGAATAAAAAGAAATTTGTAGAGGTTTATTTCTTTTTATTTTATTTTTGTTCACCAACCATATTAGGGGTTACTGGTGGAGTGGATTTTGTTAATCATATTGTAGTATCTTTCTGTTCCAGATAGAACCTCAATGGATTCTAAGCAAAGGATGCTAGTAAGAAGTACTTGCTCAAAAAATGCGACACAATCCATTCCATTTGGAGAGGTTGCCAGATCAAGCCGTCAATTTGTTGAGGAATCTGGAGATAGCTCAGATGCAAATATTAGACATTTCAATAGCCATGTAAAGAAGCATCTTTCCAATTTTAAGATTCCTATGACAGTTGCGGGCCAATCTTGGGGCAGATCTCAAACCATGGAATTGAAGCACGATGACCATCTTGACAAAAAGTGTACATTTGTGAGGGAAAATGGTCCCCATGTCTCTATGGAAGAGCATCCTATTGATCTTAAGGTTTCACAAGCACCTGGTAGTAATAATTCTCATGAATCTAGAAGGGAAGCTTATAACAAATTTCAAAACATGGAGGTGAATCAGGATCATATGGATAGAAAATTTGCAAGCCTTGGGGAAATGGCAGGTTCCAATGCCCCTATGGTGAAGGATCCTCCTAATCTTAAGTTTTCACAAACAACTTGCAATCATAATGTTTATGAATGTAGGGAGGAAGCTTGTAGCAGATCCCAACCCATACAATTAAAACAAGATGTTCCTTTGGAGAAAAATGTTGTACGAGTAGACCCTAGTTACTTGAGAACTCTTGGCCAAGTTCATTCTGGATGGATTTTTGGTGCAATAGCGGAGCTTGTTGACAATTCGAGGGATGCTAAAGCAACAAAGTATGTTAATCTATTACTTTCTTTTCAGTTTTTCAAGATATGATCTAAAGGCCTTTATGTAGTTGTCAGTGCAATCATTCTTTGAATTTGTGTTGATACTTGTTTTACTCTTTGCTCATTTAGTACCTTTATCTTAAATATTTCTTAGTTGTATAAATATAGTTTTTGCTTGTAATAACTTGCAATGTTGATGCATTTTGTAGATTGGACATTTCCATTGACATTGTATATTCAAAATTATTTGGGAAGGAGATACCTATGTTGTCAATTGTAGATGATGGCCATGGGATGTCTCATGAGGAGATTCTGAGAATGGTCTCATTTGGTCACAAGAAACCAAATGGAGATGACCATGATCACATTGGGAGATTTGGTGTGGGCTTTAAGGTATCTGTAATTGTATACTTTTATTGATTTGTGATGATTCATATTTTTTGGTCTGTGTTTCTAAAGGTTAGATTTTGTTGATTTGACATGTTATTCATGAAAGTGTAAAGTGAGAGGAATTGGCAATAGAATAATTTTAATTTGACTTATTTTATGTCATGAAATGATTGACATAATTAGTGCTTATGCACCTTAAGTGGGTTTAGAAGAAAATATTAAAATACATTTATGTGAAAACTTTGAAGTATTAATCCAAGAAACTTCAAATGAATAGATAATTTTTGTATGTGGAGACCTAAATGGACATGTGGGGAAAAGAAGTGCTTTATATGATATTGGTGCTTGGTGGATCTCGGTTCGGGCAAAGGAATGAAATAGGAGACACAATGCTAGAAGTTATGGCAATTTTAAACACTTTTATTCAATAGAAGGATGAACACTTAATAAAATTTAAAAGTGGAAAACACATGTCAAATAGATTTTTCTTTTCTAGGAGAGCAAAATGAATGATGTGTAAAGATTGCAAAGTTATCCTTGGGGAAAGCTTAACGACACAAGATAGAGTAGTGGTGGTAGATGTGTGCATTAGGTAATTGAAGAGAAATAGGGAAGAAAATAGGTGTCCAAGAATTGGGTGGGACAATTTAAAAGGAGAAAGATTAGCACAATTTATAGACAAGTCAATAATAGAAGGAAAATGGACTGTGGATGGAAAGACATTTGGTATGTGGCTTGTAACAATCATGTTAGAAAGATTGGTGGTGGAATAAAGAGGTTTGAAATATAAGCAAATTAAAACAATCATGTTATAAAGGATGCAAAAATCTAAAAATAAAGGAAACTTGGTAAAATATAAAATCATAAGAATGACACTAGCTGCCATGAGACTAAGGTAACAGTTACTAGTGAGGGCACAAATGACACTAAGGTAACTAAACAATGTCACATCCTTCTATTGATTGGAAAATATTAAGTTGAAGTTGTATGTGATGATATTGATATTGATGAATGCCTTTTATTCTTTAGGAGACCTTGGTAGTATGACGTAGAGATATAGACAGACCCAAAACTTTTAAAGTGGAGAGGAAGTCCTTCCAAATTTCTTCTACATTTGAAGATGAGGTGAAAGAGGCAAGGGAGATGTATAGCCTTGGTGATTAAAGAGGATGAGGAGATGCCTACGGCCTACCAATGTTCCCTCTAAACTTAACTGGAAGAATTCAAAATATCAATCCTTGATGACCTTCCTAGTGGATTACCTCCCATGATGGAAATCCAACATCATATTGATTTGATTCTTGGTGCTAGCCTGCCTAACTTGCCACACTACCGAAGACCCAAAGAGCATGAGATATTGTAGGGACTAGACCTGTTCATGGGTTGGGCTGGGCTCGGACCGGGCTTTCACTCTGTATTAACAAATTTTTCTAAGACCCGAGCCCGAGCCCGAGCCCGGCCCGAACATCGGGTCTACAACTTGGGCCTGAGCCTGGTCCTCATAAAAAGCCTGAAGCCCGGGCTTGGGCCCGAGCCCAAAATTTAGCCCATGCTGTTACTATTGCTGAAGTGGCTGAATAGAGAGAGAAATTATAAAGAAAAAAATAAAAAATGTATATATGAAATTATAAATATATATTTCAATAAATATTATATTATTTATATATTATATAATATATAAAATACACATTATGTATTTTATAAAATATATAATGCTGAATCGGGCCGGGCCGGGCTCGGGCCGGGCTTTTTTGACAAATCCTGAGCCCAACCCGAAACACAGTCGGACTTACTGTGTTAGGCCTGATTTAAATTCCCATGGTCTGAGCGGGGTGCGGGCCGGGCCATCGGGCTACCCGGCCCATGAACAAAGTCTAGTAGGGAGAGCATGAGGCTATTTGTTATACCTACACTATTAATGCCCCATAAAGATTGCAATTGACGTTTGTGTGTAAATAGTCTCGCCATCAACAAAATAATAGTGAAGTATAGAATTCCCGTTCTATCACTATATGATATGCTTGATATGTTGGAAAGGTTAAAGACGCCCCTTTTCAATATTTTGAAATTCAAATTTTGCTGCCGTCCCGCCTATTCTCAAGTGGGATCAAGTGGGCGAGCCGAGCGACTTACGAACCAGCTAGACCAATTACCATATTGAGAGCTACTCCCTTTGCCAGGTTGACACTGACTTGGGAGTGGGGGCAATTGATGATGGGTAATTTAGTCCTTCGCATGACATCATGACACGTGGTTTCCAAGTGACACCTCGACACTTGCAAGTAGATCATCTCGGCAAGTCGGCTAGTAGCTCTCCACTATGGCTGACCTAAAGTACCTCGGCCTCCAAACTTCAAGAGTGGGTGCCATTAGATTCACATTAGACTAGGAGACAAGTGGAAGATTGCGTTCAAGATGAAAGAGGGCATGTGTGATTGGATGACATTTTCTACCCTACCCGGTGGGTACCCACCCTTATGAGGTGAGCTTTTTTTGCTTGAAGGACGGATTTTGGGGCGGGGACTGGTTTTGGGTTTCTACAACTCGTACGGGTATGGTATTAGGCTAAACCCAACCCTCCTTGACCCACCTATTGTTGGAAACCATATAAATTTTATGTACTAGGTATTGAGTTTAATAATATTTTGAATTGTATGTGAAGTATAAGTGATAGTTTTGTGTTTTTTTACATGTCTTACTCAAATAATTGGAATTTTTGTTGTTTGTATTGTTTTACTTATTTATTGCCATTGAGGTTTTTGGACAGATTTGTGCAGATTTAGTAGTTGTTTTTGTTTATTATTTGTTTAGGTAGGAAGTGGGGACCACAACACACTTGTTGGGTCCCTTTGAGTGGTTCTTTTAAGTTATTTATGCTGTTTCATATGTTAGCCGGCGTATAAGAGCATATTAGTTATTGTACCTTTATTTAATTAAAATTATAAATACTATTGAGGAGGGTGGCCAGAACTGATTGCTCTCTTTTTCTTTCTCAATCTCTTCTCTTCTCTTTCTCTTCTTCATCAAGAAACATCTCTTCATGGATTCTTTGATTCAATAGTTTTCTGCTTGGTATCAGAGCAAGACTAGGGTTAATTGGAGTTCATCCATGCAGTCCTAGATCAGCTGATTGCATGAGGAGATAAAGGGCTGATTGATCTACTTTAGACTGCCCAGTTCTTGGATTTTTTTGGTGGGTTTCAGTCATCAAGAGGGTGATCTATGTTTTGGCATCAAAATAAGGAAGAACTGGAATGTGGAGGAAGAGTTCTAGCCAAGTTGGACTCTTCATTTTTTATTTTATTTTGGGCGATTGAACCTTGTTGGACTTGTCTAGGTTTTAGATAGGGACAATTTGGTTTTTGAGAGTTTTTGAGCCTTCTAGAGTGATTGATTCACTTTTCTCTCCGGTGGGAGGTGGGAGAAGAGGCATTTCTCTTCGAATAGGCTTTTCTTCTTCCGAAAAGGTCTATTACCGTTATGTGAGATTGATTTGATCTTGGAGGCTTTCTACCTAGTTATTTCTTGTTTTTGAATTGTTTGGAGTTGAAATGGAGAGTTGAAGTACTGGGCAAAAGTCGATCAATAAAATGGGTTTGGGTGTTGGAGGTACCAGTGATATTTTGAGTTTGGAAACCAAAGTAAAATTGGATGGTACCAATTATTTAGAATGAGCACAATCAAACAAGATTGCCATTGGTGTTCATGGGAAATTGGGGTACATCACTAGGGAGGAGAAGAAACCTAATACAAATTCTTCCTGGTGGGTACACGAGAATTACATGATGATGTCTTGGCTGTGTAGTTCTATGTTACCTCACATCGGTAAAAATTTTTTGTGGGCTAATGCTACAAAGGAGATTTGTGGAGTGAATAAAACCTATTCCCAGAAAAAAAAATGTAGCTAGAGCCTATCAGTTAGGGAATCAAGTGATTAATACAAAACAAGGAGATAGACTACTTGCTATGTATTTCTCCATGCTGAAAACACTTTGGCAGGAGATAGATCACTTGGAGACTGCGATTTAGGAGAGTACGCAAGATGTTATAACCTATCAGAAATTGGTGGAGAAGAATAGGGTTTTTGAGTTTGGTTGGACTGAACCTTGAATTTGATATTTGCTAGGCAACACATCCTTTCTAGGGAAAGTGTGACTTTTCAAGCTTATGCCTTCGTATTTGGAGAGGGGAGCAGGGGAAATGTCATGTTGAGACTGTCTGGGATTGACCAGTCAGGTATGATTAATACAGTCAAATCTAAGCCAAATGGAGACAGGGGGAGTAGTGAGATTAGGAGGGAGGATAAGGACTTGGTGTGTGACTATTGCAAGAAGACTAAGCATACCAGAAACACTTGTTGGAAGTATGGACACGACTTTCTTTATGAGCAAGAAGGTTTTAGCCAGTTCTAGTTCTCCAAATGGGCAATAGAGTCCAGGAGCCACATACACTACTTTCTTTGCTCATACAAGTAGTTCATATGCGGTTGCAAATTATGCGTCCACCTCAGGTAAGGAGGGACCTCCTTGGATTATAGACTGAGGAGTATCTAAGCACATGAACAATATATCTACCCTTTTTAGTCCTTACCAGTTGTGCTCTAGTAGAGACAAAGTCTCTACAGTAGATGATTTCCATATTCCCATTGCTGGGAAAGGGACAATTAGATTAACTGATGACATTACTTTATCCTTTGTCTTTACATGTCCCTAGACTCTATACTAATCTTCTTTTTGTGAGTAGGCTAACAAGATATTTGAATTGTTCATTGACTTCCCTTCCAGGTAATTCTGTTTTACAAGATCTAGAGTCAAATAGGACGGTTGGGAGTGGTCGTGAGGTGAATGGAGTCTACCTTCTGGATGAGAATCCGAGTCATTAAAGCCATCATGTTAGTAGTAGCAATAGTAGTGGATTATAGTCAATGTGTTAGATTATGCTCTTGCACAAGGATCATCTTTTTTTTTTTTTTTCCAGTCCATTGAGATCTTTGTTTCCAAAGTTGTTTGAGGTGGCGCTTGATAAATATGAAATTTCAGATCTGAAAAGTTAAAAAGATATTTTTTGTGTATGAAATTTGAAAAGAAGCATATGTGCTTTTCTACTTTTTAGAGGCTTTGAATACACAAGTTTGTTTGTGTTGGATCAATCCTTTTTAGAGGCTCTAAATCCATAATTTTCAACCTCAAAATAATATTGAAACAATACAAATAAAAAGTAATAAATTAACAATTAATAATTATTAATTACTAATTAATAAATGAAATGATTAAAATTAAAAAAAGTAATTAATGACTATAAAAATATTAAAATAATTAATAATTTACACAAATATAAATTAAAATAATTTTTAAAAATTAATGAAATAATTAAAAATTACAAGTTAATAAAAATAATTAATAAATAATACAATTAAAATTAATAAAAAATAATAAATGTTTCATAAAAATATTAAAAGAATTAATAATTAATAATAATAATTATAAAAATATTTAATAAATAATTATTAATTAAAATTATTATTAATCAATCATTAACAAAAAATATTAAAATAGTTAATGTTTAATAAAAATTATTAATAATTATTATTAGAGAGAGAGAGAGTTGCAACTTGCAGCGGTGGTGGTAGGAAGACAAGGGAGCAAGGGAGAGAGAGTTGTATGAAAACGAGAGAGAGATGTCGAATGGGGAGGGGTATTTTTGACTTTGGGCCACGTCTCAAATGCGCCTGAGCGCGTTAAGTGACGAGCCTGAGTCTAAAAATTTCTGATCCGAAAGAACTTTACAAGGCCTTGTTTCAGATGCAACACCAAACAAAGGTGGCATCTGAAAAGCAACATATTCAGATTCAAACGTTTGGAAAGTGCAATCAAACGCCACCTGATTTTGTTCAATTATCTAGTTTGGAGTGTGAAAGTTGTTAGGTGGGAAAGCATTGTAGACATTCTTCTAAACCAAGTAATAAAAGTTGTTATGCTTTTGATATTATTCACATTAATGTATGTGGACCTTATCATATTTCTTCCATGGGTGGTTACCTTTATTTTCTTTTGTTTGTGGATGACTACACACGGTATTCTTGGATATATTTGATCTGATCACGTGATGGGCTACCTTTTTTGGTGTGGGAGTTCTACTAGATGGTTTTCACACAATTTGGAGTGAGGGCTAAGGTTTTTAGATCGAGCAATGCTAGAGAATACTTTGAGAAGGATTTAGCTACATATTTTTTAGAGCATGAGGTGGTTCATCAGAGTAGTTGTGCATATACACCACAACAGAATGAGGTAGCAGAGAGAAAAAATAGACACATTGTGGAGGTGGCAAGAAGTCTTTTGGTGTGCACTTCAATTCCTGTTCGTTTTTGGGGGGATGTAGTTCTCATAGCTATGTATTTGATTAAGGTGCCATTCAATCTTGTTTTTCTAGATAGGGTGATGTTTATATACCTTTTGAGAGTTTTTGGGTGTGTTTGCTTTTTTCACATTCTTGGTCCTCATAACAGGAAGCTGGATCCTTAGGCCAAGAAATGTATTTTCCTTGGGTATGTTCGAGACTAAAAAGGGTATCGTCGTTATGGTCCAGTATCGGGGAACAAGTTTGTCAAAATGGATGTTACATTCTTTGAGTCTACATTCTTTTTCTCTAGTGGTTCTCCTCAAGGGGAGCGTTTTTTGGGAGAACTCAAAATTTGTTCCCCTTCCTGTTTCATTTGTTCCTCCTTCATTTGGCCCATTAGTTCCACCTGTTGTTCCACCATCAACAACTTTAGTCCGAATGCCTGATCCACTACCGCCAGCCTGAAAGTCCTTTCAGCGCCAATGCAAGAAGATGGTTGGCTCCACACATGCTCCAGTAGAGGAATCTGCACCACTCTCCGTCAATCCATCTGAGGTTCTAGGTTCGGCTGATACAGTTCCAAGTATTTCCCTTGAGCTTGTGCCTGTTATTTCCCTAATGATGTTTCTGTACCTAACAGTGATGTTGCACTTGGTCTCATTGATCTTGATCTCCCCATTGCACTCCGTAAGGGAAGGAGAAAGTGTACAACCCATTGCATTTCACACCATCTATCCTATAGTGCCCTATCACCTTCCTATTGTGCATTCTTTTATTCCCTTGGTTTTGTGTCTATACCCAGGAATGTCAGCTAGGCTCTCTCCAAACCTGAGTGGAGAATAACTATGTAAGAAGAAATGGAGGCTTTGGTTAAGAACCAGACATGGGAGTTAGTTAGGGGTGTTTGCAGTTCGTTTTGGTGTGGTTTAGAGAAGATCATAGACCAAACCAGTAAATTACGGTGTGAGAAGTTTCTAAATCGAACCAAACCGTTTTGGTATGGAAACCAAACCGTTTTATTATGGTTTGGTGTGGTTTCTAATACGATTTGGGGACTTTGTACCATTCTATGGTTCTTTTGGGCATAACCCAATTAGAAAGCCCAAATAGCTCCCCTAAAAATTAAAACTTAAAACTTTTAGTTATTATTTTATTATAAAATAAAGAATTCATTATATATTTATAATTTTATGCATTCCATTTGGATATATTTTATATAATTTTTATATATAATATATTCATATTATATATATATATATATAATATGAAATTTTGGTTTATGGTTTACGTACGGTTTGGTTCGGTCTATAAAATTCAATAAACTAAACCAAAACCGCAAACTGTAATTTAGAAAATTCTAAAATCGAACCAAACCATGAAGTTCGGTTTTGTAGTTTGAGTCGTATACTGAACACCTCTAGAGATATTTGATCTTCCTATAGACAAAGAGACAATCAAATGTAGATGGTTGTTCACTGTGAAGTACAGGGCTAATGGCAGTATAGAGAGGTATAAGGCACGGTTGGTTGCAAAAAGGTATACACAGACCTATGGTATTGATTACCTGGAGACCTTTGCAGTAGTAGCTAAGATGAGTTCAGTTCGAATTCTCTCGTCTCTAGCAACTACCTATTCATGGCCCTTCTTCCAGCTTGATGTAATGCATTCCTTAAGATGATTTGCAAGAGGAGGTATATATGGGCATTCTAGCTAGTTTTTATGAAAATGTTGGTGAGGGAAAAGTTGTAGGTTGAAGAAATCATTATATGGCTTAAATCAGCCACCTAGGGCATGGTTTGATAGGTTCAGGGGGGCACTTATCCTGTTTGGATACACACAGACTCGGTTTGGTTATAGTCTATTTGTGAAAAGGATAGAAGCACCTCTGTCAGTATTGATTGTGTGTGTGGATGATATAGTTGTTACATGGAATGATCTTAGGGAGATGGATACATTGAAGAAGTCACTACAACAAGTTTGAACATGACCTATCAAGGGTATGCACCTTTGTAGGGTGACAATCAGAGAAGTTTGTCTGCCTTGTCTCCTCTGAATTATAGTTAGTTGATGTCTTTACCAAAGGGGTTGCAAAGAACAAGTTTGAACATGACCTATGCAAGTTGGGTATGTGTTACATTTACTCACAACTTGAGGGGGAGTGCTTAGGTTTTGGGCAGATTTGTGCAGGTTTAGTAGTTGTTTTTGTTTATTATTTGTTTAAGTAGGAAGTGGGAACCACAACACACTTGTTGGGTCCCTTTTGAGTGGTTCTTTTAAGTTATTTATGTAGTTTTATGTGTTAGCTGCCCTATAAGGGCATATTAGTAGTAGAATAGTGTAGAAGATCTGTTTTGATATAAAATCTGTGTAAGAAAGAGAAAAGAAAGAGAAGAGAAGGTTTATGCAGAGAAGACAATAGGAGAGAAATGGAAGAGAATGGGAGAAGCCAAAATTTAGGTTTGGCTGCCCCTTTCATCAGCTTATACAAAGACAAGTATGCCCTTAGTAAGTTGGCTACATGTAAAATCTAAATAAACACTCTTAATTTAAACATAAACTAATGGGCCTTGGGCCCAATAACTCCCTAACTATGCTATGTAAATAAAAAACAAAAGATACCATCCCAAAAGTCACCACTCCCCCTCAAGTTTGGAATAGATGTCACACATTCCCAACTTGTGTAGATCATGATCCAGCTTGTTTCTTGCAACACCTTTTGTAAGAACATCAGCAAGCTGTAAGTCAGATGCAACATATGGTAAGCACATTTCTCTGGATGTCACCTTTTCCCTTATAAAGTGTCTATCCAATTCTATATGCGTTGTCCTATCATGCTGAATTGGGTTGTGGGAAATATTAATTGCTGTTTGACTGTCACTGTATAAGGATCGGACCCTGAGGAGCTTTGAAACGCCATGTGCCATGGCTCTGTATTCAGCTTTTGCACTTGACCTTGCTACAACTGATTATTTCTTACGCTTTCATGAAACTAGATTACTTCCAGCAAGAGTGCAAACTCCTGATGTAGTTCTCTTGCCATCCAGAAACCCTGTCCAATTAGCATCTATGTAAGCCTCTAACTTCAAATGTCCGTGGATAGCAAACAATATGCCTCTACCTGGGTGTCCCTTCAAATAAGAAGTTATTCTGTCAATGGTTTCTCAATGCTGAACTCATGGGGCATGTATAAGAGATGTTTGGTCATGTCATACATAAGTATAGCAACCGACCCACTAATCTTTGATACCCTCCAACATCCTTCACTAGCTCACCTTATGAAGCATTTATCCGGTGGTTCTGATCAATAGGTGTATCAATTGCTGTTGCCCTAAGTTTTCCTGTCTCTTATTATAGGTCTAAAATATACTTCCTCTGTGAGATGAAGATCCCATGCTTGGACCTTGCCACCTCAATGCCCAGAAAGTACTTCAACTCCCCAAGATCCTTAGCCTCAAACTTTGTGCAGGTTCTTCAAGGTATCAATCCCATTGAGATCATTTTTGTGACTACAATGTCATCCACATACACTATCAAAACTGACACCAATGATCTCCTTTTTCACAAAAAGAGTGATCAAATTGAGTCTAAGTATAGCCAAATACAACCAATGCACTTCTAAACTTGTCAAACCAAGCTCTGGGTGATTGCTTCAAACCATATAGAGACTTCTTCAATCTACATACCTTTCCTTTATCCACATCACTATAAAAGCAACTGGAAGATCGATGTACACCTCCTCTTGCAAGTCCTCTTTAAGAAAAGCATTCTTCACATCAAGTTGGAAGAATGTCCAAGAGTATGTAGCTGTTAGTGATAGAAGAAACCAGACTGAGCTCATCTTTATCATTGGTGCAAAAGTCTCCAAGTAATCCATGTCATTGTATAAACCCATCAACATCCAACTGTCTCCTTGCCAAAAGGTGTACACAATCTCCCATTTTTGATTTTTAATTAATGCTCTCATTTCTTCCCTGCATAGTTGTCTTCCGTTCAGGTTTGGAGAGAGCCTTTGTAACACTCCTAAGTATAAACATAGTTGAGGGAAGAAAGGAAGGCCTAGTAGGAAGGAGATAATCCATTGTAGGGAGATCTAGGTCATCTGCAATGGTGTTAGGAGCATGGGTAGTGGTATTATTAGGAACTAATCCATTAGAGGAAACAAGGGGCATATGAGCCGATAGAGAGTGTTGTGGGTTCCTCTGCTGTGGGTTTGGAGATCAAGGCTCTCTCCAAACCTTGATCTATGTCAGTCGAACCTGGAATCTCCAATGAGTCGATAGAGAGTGATGTGGGTTCCTCTACTGTGGAATCAACCTGCCTGTGCTATCGTAGGCATTGTTGTGTAAAACATTGAGAGGCAGAACGCAATGGAGGTCGCAAAGTGGGTGGATAATGTAGGTCAGACAATGGAGTGGACAAAGGAGCTAGAACAAGAAGTGGTATAGATTGTTTACTTTCTTCCCCAAAACACTACTCTTGAGAAGAACTCCTTGAGAAAAAAAGGTGTAGACTTAAAAAGATGACACCCATAGTAACATACCAGCTCTCAGAGATTGAATCATAACAACAATACCCCTTTTGATTTCCTGCCCAAGGAATACACACTTCTTCGCCTTAGGGTCTAGCTCTAAGTGGTGGGACCAAGAACATGGGCAAAGCATACACATCCAAAAACCCTAATATGGAACATCTCCCCCTTAGGAAGAAGAAGGCTAAACGGAGTGCTATATCCAGGGACACGTGAAGGCATCCGGTTAATCAAAAATACTGTTGTAAGAACTGCATCACCCCCAAAACGAATTGGAACTGTAGAGTTCAATATCATGCTTCTTGCTACTTCCACAATATGTCTATTCTTCCTTTCTGCTACACCATTTTGTTGTGGAGTGTATGTACAACTACTTTGATGGACTATTGCATGCTTCAATAGGTATGATGCTAGGTTTTTTTCAAAGTATTCCTTGGCACTATTTGATCTAAACACTTTCACTCGTACCCGAAACTGCGTCAACACCTTTTGATGGAACTATTGAACCAAAAACGATACCTCATCACAGGATCTCATAAAATATATCCAAGAGTATCAGTATGGCTCCCACACATCGGTAGAACAATAACAAAAATAGAATAACATCTTTTATTGCTTGCTTAAAGGAATGTCTACAATTGTTTCCAAGTTGGCAACCCTCACACTCCAAGCAAGACAAACTGATAGACGCAAACAATTTTGGAAACAAAAAACGCAAAGAAGCAAAAGGCAAATTCCCTAATTGATTATGCCAAAGCATAATCTGATCCACTAACTCTGACTCAACGTTCTCGTTGACATGATGGCTCTAATGATTGGAAAGCGCGTTAAGAAGATAGATTCCATTCACCTCATGACCACTCCCAATCGTCCTTTTTGATTCTAGATCCTACAAAACACAATAACTAGGAGAAATTATAACTGAATAGTTCAAATTCTTTGTCAAGCTACTAATCGGTATAAGATTAGTGCTCAGTCTAGGATCATGAAGGTCAGAAGGTAGGGTAATGGTATTGGTTATCTTGACAGACCCTTTACCAGTAACGGGAACATGTGATCCATCCAATGTGGAAACTTTATCGCTGCTAGAGTAAAGGTGGTATGAGGAGAAAATGGTGGAAATATTTGTCATATGTTTTGAGGCTCCTGAGTCTATAATCCAGGGGTCCCCCTTTACCTGTAGTGGATGCTTAATTTGTAGTGGCATGTGAACTACCTGTATGTGCAAACGAAGTAGAATGCCTACCTCCTGATCCACCTACACCTTATTGTCCACCTGATAAAGAGCTAGAACTAGCTGTGTCCCTCTAATTCAGAAACTACCCATATCTCTCCAATTCGGTCCTCACTGCTAGACTTGTTCATGGGCCGGGCTTTTCCTTTACATCAACAGAATATGCTCAGGCCCAAGCCCGGCCTGACCATTGGGCCTAGGTCTTGAGCTCAAAGCCTGAGCCCAACCATTAATTTGGAAAAAATATTATTTTGTTCTTTTTTATTCATTTAAAAACTTTTTTATTTATATTAAAAGACCTCAAAACCTAAAAGACAATGAAAGATCTCACTATTACTTGAAAAAGAAAAGAATAATAAAGAAAAATATATTACATGTATTTTTTATTACATAAAATATATTTTTATTATATAATACATTATCAAATTGCGCTTGGGCTCAGGCTGGGCTTTTTTGAGAAAACTCGAGGCCAGCCTGAAAAAGGTCGGGCCCGATGTTTTAGGCCCAAGCTCGAGCCCGTGGGTCTGAAATCTTGTCCAAGCCAGACTTAGATCAGGTCGGGTCGGGCTGACCCGTCGAGCTACTTGACCCATGAACAGTTCTACTCACTGCAATTGCTGCAACAAACTCTAGAGAAGCTGATAAATCACCAATCACTGCCATATTCACTGCAGCTACTGCAACAGACTCTAGAGAAGCTGTGAGTAAAGCTTTCAATAGGTATCTCTAGTATGTTTAGGTTTCTTACAGTAGTCACAAATCAGATCCTTCTTGTCCTCCTTCATCAGTTCATTTCCATCCTTATCCCCACTCGAATTAGGCTTCGTTGTGCTAACCATAGTTGACTGCTCAAGGCCTACGTTACTCATCATCACATTTCTCCTACTCTCATCTCCAAACACAAAGGCATATGCCTGAGAGAGAGTTACACAGTCTCGGGAAAGAATGTGTTGTCATGCAATGTCATATTCAGAGTTAAGTCCTGCTAGAAACTAAAAAACCCTATTCTTCTCTACCAGCTTCTAATAAGTTGTTGCATCTTTGCTACTTCCCCAAACCACAGTCTCCAAATGATCTATCTCCCGCCAAAAGGTTTTGAGGGCTGAAAAATAAATGGCAACAGACTTATCTCCCTGCCTAGTAGCAATCACCTGGTTTCTTAGCTAGTAGGTTCTAGCAACATTCTCATTTTGTGAATAAGTTTCTACTACTACATCCCAAATCTCCTTAGCTATGTTAGCCCATAGAAAGTTCTTACTTATATGGGGTAACATGGAATTGTACAACCAAGTCATCACCATTTAGTTTTCCTGTACCCATCGGGAGTAGTTAGTCTCAAGTTTCTTTTCTTCACCGGTGAAATACCCCAATTTTCCATGAGCTCCAATGGACACCTTTGCAAATTGTGACCTAAGTAGTTTGTACCATCCAACTTGACTATAGTGATGGTCCCAACCCCAAAGAGATCATTAGCACCTCCTCCACCTGGTCTCATTTCGAATGCAAATTTGTTTTCAACTCCACAACCCTCCATAACTCCCAGAGCACAGATTAGGAAATCAATTTGAGATGAAAAGAAAGAGATTTATCTCCTTTAGAAACCTCAAACACCTTTTTGGTACCTAGAAGCCCCTTCCTCCTAAGATTCCCTTCTCCGTGGGAGCAGGAGAAGAAAGAGAAGCGGCTACTGCTCCCTCCAAAGGCCTTCAAAAAGGTTGGGACTTGAACCGCTCTCTTAAGAAAACATCAAGAAACCCTAAAAAACCTGAGTGCCACTTCCTAGGTTAAAATTGAAAGTCCTAAATCAGGTCTCTTCCCCTTTCTCTAGTTCTTCTTGATTTTGGTGCTAAACCCTAGACCAGCTACAAGGGATTGCAAACCCACCAAAAAATCCAAAAACTGGGCTTACCTAAAGTCATCGATCAGCTCTTTACCTCATCATGTTGTTGGCTGATTTAGGGCTGCATGATGGAAATCAGCCCAAAACTCAACATTAGTCATTGTACCCTTTTTTAATTAAAAGTATAAATACTAGTGAGGAGGGTGGGTAGAACGGATTGCTCTGTTTTTCTTTCTCAGTCTCTTCTTCTTCTTCAGGAAACATCTCTTTTCTTTACAAATTCTTTGATTCTGCAGTTTTCTACTATTGCTTATATATAACAAGAAATAATAGAAAATTAGACATGGCTTCTAAACCCAACCCACCCGTACCCTTGAATGCGGGGAGGGTAAGGTCTAGAATTTACAGAACCCTCCCCAAACCCGCCCCATTGTCAACCCCATGTGTGAATGGTTGGTGATGTCATTCAGGTTTTCCAATGCCCTGAACAAATTCATGCAGTTGATGAATCAGGAATTGTTACCATTTGGTAATAATTTTGTTGTGGTTTACTTTGATGATACTTTGGAAAGGTGGCCACTAACAATTCTCAAGGAGAAGAAGCTGTATATTATAACTTGAAAATGTGCAGTTTCATAACTGATAGCTTAGTCTTTTTGGGTTATGTTGATAGTGTTGAAGGCATACAAGTTGATCTAGAAATGGTATGAGCTTTAAGGGAGTGACCACTCCTTTTGCAACCTTATAGAATGTGTGAAGAAATTTTAGCAGCATTGTTGCGCCCATTCTAGAATGTATGAAGAAAGGAAGGTTTCAATGGAGAGATGAAGCATCCTACATAGGCATTGGAGGAGTATTCTAAAAAAGGCTGGTCGGTAGCATTCTTTAGTGAGAATCTAAGTGATGCCAAGAAGATGTGATCAACCTATGATCTAGAATTACACGTTGCCATGCTCTATTGAATGCAGTGACAACATTACTTGATACAATGGGGGTTATTCAGGATGATTTTTCTTCAGAGGAAACATATTGTGCATTTCCGATGCTCTTTAAGAAAGCAACTTAAGTTGCGGCAATGTCTTACGTGATCAGACCTAAAATGTAGTTAAATAAAAGGGATGAGTCCAAAATCTATCCAGCGACACTCAGAGTAGATGGAAAAGAGAGAAAGAGAAGTTGAAGAAGGGCTGAAAGTAGTAGAGAGCAAGGAACTAACTCTAACTTCTGCCCAGCTCTATTTTTATTATATTAAATTTGAAATTACATAACTACACCTGACTTAATAGAGAACTGATCCTATTCACGGGCCAGGCTTCGGGCCTTTACACTGTGGGGGGCTCAAGCTTCGGGTCAGGGCCTATCAAATTTTAGCAAAAGCCAAGCTTGAGTCCGGTCCATGAACTGGTCTTAATAAAACAAAGAAATAATAAATAGAGGACAAAAGAAAAAGAAACAATAACAAACAGACCCTACTGACATTCATAAAAAAAACAGCCCTTATCGGCTAACTTTATAAATTAACATCCTATATGCCAAGTAGCTAAAGGATTGAGCCAAAACATAAGTCCATATACACCATTGTAAGTTCCAAATGATCCCTGGAGGATGTGTCTATGGATTTTGTCCTTGTGTTCAATGTGGCTTGAACTCCGTACTTGTGGTTGATAAGTTCTCGAAGATTGGAGATTGTGTTCATCAGGTTTAGTGAATGTGTCCAATTCTTTAGAGAGATTGTGATATTTAATAGGATACCAAATTTCTTAGTCACTTCTGGCATACATTATGGAGGTGGTTTGACATGTCATTGCAATACAACAACACATGTCACCTTAAAAAATTTCGACAAATGGAGGTGGTAAACACAACTTAAGCAGTGGGATTCTTCCTTGGATCAAGCTGAGTTCTCTTTCAACACCTCCATGAAGAGAACCATAGGCAAGTCACCATTTGAGATGATGTACGGATGCACGCCAAGGGACACCCTTGACGTATTGCCCTACCCAAGCTTCCGAGAATTAACATTACTAGCAAGTCAATTATTAGACTGCATACACTTCATCCGTGAAGACTGTAGAGAAGATGGGTCGAATGGCCCATAGGCTGTTTATTCTTTCTTACTGTTTATGTTCTTTTCTGTAATGGGCCTTATTCCGGGCCCATCCTTTCTATGTTATGTTCTT
>NW_010729137.1:1260029-1272838 GCF_000365185.1 Nelumbo nucifera | reverse complement strand
TGTTTATGTTCTTTTCTGTAATGGGCCTTATTCCGGGCCCATCCTTTCTATGTTATGTTCTTTGTAATTTCTTGCCCAACTAAGGGCCTCCTTGTAATTATTCAAATWTATCTTAATAAAATAGTGTTAGGGTGCTGAGAGGGAGTAATGTTTGAAACTCTCACTCTCAAAACCTCATTGCCGAACTCTCAAAACCTCATTGCCGAACTCTCAAAACCCTCATTGCCGAACTCTCAAGGTCTATTTTCTTCAGTTTTCTTCAAAGACGTCAAGATGCTACCAGAGGAATCTAATGCGAAATACAATGAGGTAGTAGACAAACATAGGCACAAGGTGTTCCAAGAAGGAGATCTAGTTATGGCTCACCTCAGAAAAGATGATTTTGAGTTTTTGTGTCTGAAATGATTTCCTTTTTATTGAATGTGATTTTTTAGGAAGTTTTAGTTCAATTAAGAGTTTACTATTTTAGTTGGGAGTTGTGTATATATAAGACTATTGTACATGTTAATCATATAGTGAATTGAATACATGTTTCTAGTGACTTGTAGGGTTGATGACAGAAAATTGAAGAATTTTGTTTTATTTAGATGTGGTTGAAAGTCAAGGATTTGAGTCGATAATTTGTGAGCACCATCAGGTATACAAGGGGAGCTGACTGTTTTTAGGTGATCATTTGTGAGAAGTTGATGGTTGGTGTTTTCAAAATGTGAGGTGGCAGTGTTCCTTTGTGGGTTGTGGTTATGGATCATTTTTAGAGTGAACTCATGTTGTTTAATTCTGATTGGTGGTCCTTATTTGTTGATAAAGAAATGCAGAAATGTGTCTTTGTTGGATTTTGGTTTGATTTTTTTTCCTGATTTGGTCTTGTTGGGGATATTGTTGTTGATGGGGGTGGTTGGAGTGACTGCTTTTATCTCACACATGTAAGTTGCTGCATATGCTTGCTGGACAGGTGTCTCACACTTATTGTGTGTTCAGTACTTGTGGGTAGCTGATTGAAAAACAATGTTATGGTCTTCTGGAAGTGCACATTTTATTGGTGTTTTAGCAGGTTTTTTTTTATTGTATGATGTACCTTTCTGTTAAACTGACCATTGATGTTGAAATTTTGATTTCACAGACTGGAGCCATGAGGCTTGGCCGGGATGCTATTGTTCTTACCCAGACTAGTAACTCCAGATCTGTAGCTTTTCTTTCACAATCATTAAATGCAGGGAGAGATGTAAGAACCATTAGATTTTGTCACGTATGTGCTTAAGGGTTTTACTTTCATCTAGATGTTCATATTCTGGTTTTAATGCAGAATGTGGAAATTCCTATTATAAGCTACTGCAGACAGGGGCAATTCATGGAAAGGGACACAAGTGTTCAGTCTGAAGCTTTGGCAGAGTATAACTTGAAATGTATTAGAAACTACTCACCTTTCAATGAGTATTTTATTGGTGAAAAATCAGCATTATTTAATGCTGAAGGCACAGGAACACAAATATACATATGGAATTTAGATGAATGGGGATCGGATTATTGTTTGGAATGGCAATCTGGGAAGAGTGGGGAAAGCTCCTCCAACAAATGTGATATACTAATTCGTTCTAGACGGATCAGGTCTCGTCCTGGCCAAATTAGCAAAATGGTCAGTAATCCATTTTTTTCATTAATGAAATTATTTTCCAAGGGATTCTGAAGCATTACTTTTCTAATGGAAGAATATCTAATAACTGTATAGTTCTTTTCATCTTTGTATAATTTGATGTTCTTTTAATATGATATTTTTATATTGAAATTCGTTGAACTTCGTGCTTATACTTTTTTATGCATTGATATGGTCCTCTGATTTTGTTGTCTTATTTAAAGGTTCCATTAGATTATTCACTTCGATCTTACTTGGAAGTCATCTTTTTAGATCCACGAATGAAGATAAGTGTTCAAGGTTCATTAGTAAGTCCTTGTTCCTTGTTATATGCTTTGCATATACTATACTGCTTCAAATAGAATTTTGTTTTTTTATTCTTTTTACAATATCTTTTTGACAGGTTAAAAGTCGACCCCTGGCAAAGTTCCTAAGTAAGACTAAGATTGTAAAAGGCGAGATAATGGGAAAACCTGTTAGCTTGACTGTTGGACGCTGTCAAAAAGAGTGGGAGCGGGTGAATTGTGGAATATTTTTGTACTGGCATGGCCGCTTGATTGAGGTATGATTCTCTCTTTGCGATCAAAACTTCTCAAGAAAGCGTAAAATTTAAATTTTCTCTGTGATCAAAATTTCCCATTTTGTAGGCCTATAAAAGGGTTGGTGGAATGGTTCATAATGCAGACATGGGCCGAGGCATAATTGGTGTCATAGATGTTACAAATGTAATGGTAGGATATTCTTTTCTGAAATAATTATCTCTGGCAAAGTTTCTCCTTGCTGTTTTACTTTTCAAGGTCATTAGATTTCATTTCAGCTGTTTCTTTTATGAAGGTTGTGTTACCATCCACTCTAGCACTTTGGCACTAGATTTATGGGGCCATAGCCTTAAAAATGATGATAATGATTCCAACCTAGAGGCTAAATCTTTTAGTTGTATTACTGAATTCAGGTTATGCTTGGGAATTTCCATAGACATGAATGTTCTTTCTGACTTTTAAATATACAAAAGCATTGAATGGTTGGATCAGCTGTCTGGTTCATTGTTAAACTGGATATCGTAGTAAGGAACAACCAAACAGTAAGCTGAACTCCTTACATGTGTCACATTTTTGGCACAATTTAGAGTAAACCTGGGATTGCAGTCATTGGGCTGGGCAAGAGTAACTAGGAAGCATTTGGAATGGCTCTGTATTATGACCATGTCACATCAGCATTATCTCTACCAAACGTATTTCTTACAGAAAAGTTGCTTAACTGTTGTTGTGCAGTATGATTAATAAAAAAAACGAAGCTTTGCCAAAAAAAAAACGCAGTTTTATTCCCAATTCCAGCTAAATGGGTTGCAATGTTAGAAAAAATATGAGAGACTTCTTATGGAGGGGTTGGAAGGAGGAATCTAAATGTCATCTGGTAAATTGGAAGAAAATCTGCACCTCCAGGGCCAAGGGGGGTTTAGGGATAAGATTGGTGAAGGATGTTAACACAGCTTAGCTAGGGATTAGGGGAATGGCTGTGGAGATTCAATGAACACACTGACAGTTTGTGGAGAAGATTAGTTGTCTCAAAATGCGGATCTGGTAACAGGGAGTAGGAGACATAAGAGGTAAGATTCTCCTACAGTTGTTCAGTATGGAAGGCAATCCAGAAAATTCATCCTCAGTTTTTGAAGGGCATAAAATATGAAATGGAAAGTTGCCATAGGGTGCTTTTCTGGAAGGATTACTGGTGTGGGGATGGCCCCATAATGACCCCATTGTACCTGGAACCCTCTGTTCAGGAGGAATTTAAACGTTTGGGAGGTGGAGTCTTTGATAAACTTGCCGCAGATTTCATACCACTCCAAGATCTCTGGTACAGGGGAGGACAAAAGGAAATGGTTGTGTGAGAATTCGGTCTCATTCTCAGTGAAATCCTTTTTCAATGGCCTATCAAGGGAGCATACCTCTCTCTTCCCGAGTAACATCTGGATCAGGTCTGTACTGATGTGAAGACTGCTAGCCATTTAATACTGCACTGTTACTTAGGAGGCAAGTTTGCTGGAGCTTTTTGTAGTTAAGTTGTGTTTCCCGGCTGATGTGAAGGGCTTTATAGAGGCTTGGTTCTGGGCAGTGTGGGGTGAAAGAAATAACAGACTTTTTGAAAGGAGACAGATGTCCAAAGAAAAAGTGCTCAACAGGATTCTGTTCTCGTGGCTGTCAAATCACTCACTTTTTAAAAACAGGCACACTTGTTCTTTTAAATCACTGATTACAATTATAATAGTGGAAATAGAAGTAAAAAATGGAATCTGCTATCACTGTCTAACCACTTAAATATAGTTATATAGTGACAGGAATTGTAATCAGTGATTTAAAAGGCGTGCCTTAGGCGCACAGGCGAGGCACATTTTGGGGTATGCGCCTCGCCCAGGTCCTAGGTGCACCCCTTTCAAAGGCGTGCACCTTTTGCCTTTTTTTGAGTCTAACGGCTGGGTTGGGGGCTCCGCCCCTGGACCCCCGACCACACCCCTCGAGGCAAGCCCCCGAACAAGTCTATGTTTGGGTTTGAAATTCTTATTTTGCACATGAAAAATAATGATTTCATAACTTTAATTGCCTTTTAAGAAGATATTTTATTCGAATGAATGAATAAACAACATAGACTTGTTCGGACTTCGGTGAGAGAGCGAAGCGAGCGAGAAATAAGAGTTCAAATCAGCCCCCCACAAGATTGCCCCCCATAACGTCCCACAACACATCACCGCCGTGTATTGGGAACATCTCCCAATGATGACATCATCATTTCTGGGATTATCATCGGGAGATGTTCCCAATACAAGGCGGGGATGTGCTGTGGGACGTTGTGGGGGGCTGATTTGGTCTTGAGAAATAAGAATTTCAAACCCTAACATAGACTTGTTCGGGCTTGCCTTGAGGGGCGTGGTACAAAAGCGACTCATAGAATCAAGAATGCAATATGTTTTACATCACATTAGCTACTTGAAGCAATGCAATTAAAAAAAAAAGAGAGAGATTGTGGACTTTACATGCTTGAAAATGCTTTATATGTTTGCTTTTATTTTTAAATTTTCATTTGAATACGCTTTACATGTTATGTTTATGTATTTTAATTTTAGATAATTGGTTTTTTTAAACATTTATTTTAAAATTTATGTATATTTTTTATTAACATTATGTTTAATTTTTTTTGAATTTTTTGCATTTTTTAAAAGTTTTTTGGCATTTTTTTTCGAAAATTTGACTTTTTTTACCTTTTTTTTTGTAGTTTTGTGCCTTTTTTAAATTGGCCCTTACGCCTTTTTTGCACCTTGTGCTTTTAAAACACTCATTGGAATAGTGGAAATAGAAGTAGCAACAGTGAAATAATTGTTCCTCTTTTCACATTTATGTTCTCACATGGATGTAAAGTTCAGTCATAGTTTCTGAGGATCTTGTGTAATGCAGTACTTGAAATAAAAGTGGACAATTTTAATAGCTCATGCATGTCTAAGTTTACATCCTAATGCTTTCCTTGTTGCATTTCTACAGAGTGATGGGAATGGTCATGTCTGGGTGCACAACAATAAGCAAGGTTTCCAGGACTGTGAAGCTTATGCTGTACTTGAGAGTTGGTTGGGTAATGAAGCTGATAAATATTGGGATGAAAATTACGATTCACTTCTCTTGGTATGTTATCAGTGTTTCCTCATTCTTGTGGTAATTTTGATTCTTCATTTTCTTTGTGGAGTGTCAACTCAATATTTGACCTTTAAGTAAATAGTGCTTTTAGTGCATGATCCAGTGTTCATATTTGTATAGGCGAAACTGTCTCTTTTATTTTTAGTGCATGATCCAGTGTTCTTTTTTAATTTTGAGATGTATAGGTGAAACTGTCTCTTTTATTCTATTAACTTGTAATACAAGAATATCGAAGCATGATCCCAACTTATAAGTCCATTGGAGGTATTTTCATAAATCCTTGAGATAGGATGAAGATTGAAGAAATTGTACTTATGTATGCTCTATTGCTTGAAATAGCATGACCCCAACTTGTACTGTCATATCCTCTATTGCTGTAGAGGGCCGTACTGCATCACTACCCCTCCCAAGACTCCTGATTGCTGGGACCAAGACTGCGTAATGGCATTTTATGATTTTCAAGACATTATACTTTGGATGGTGGAATCAGATGGTCAAAATCATCATCTAAGCCTTGCCAACTATGGGCATGTTTGGTAGCATTGCCATTTCCTAGAAAAATGGTGCCATATAAGTTCCAACTAAGTGTTTCTTGTTAGACGGTCTAATCTTCTGTTCGGTAATCCGTTATCTAAAAATCACATTTCCTCAGAACTCAAGAAAGTCAAGTTTCTGTGAAATGTCCTTCATGGTGTTTCTTGCTATGGCTCACTGTTGCTTGTAATTGTTGGATGATCAGGTGTAGATGTGGCAGCAACACTATGCTGTTAGCAAGCGACAATGTACCATGTACTAAATCAATCAAGATACAAAAAGTAAATGATTTTTCTTGTGAAATGTATAATATGAATGATATGGAGTTCGAGAATTGGGATAAAAGTACTGAGAATGCTCTAGTTTTTATATATTTTTGTAGTACAAAGCATGGCTATATTTGTGAGTATTCATATTTTAGTAGATTATGCATACCTTTACATGTAAATATGCTGAACATTTCATTCTGTATTTTTAATGATATCTATTCAACTCAACAAATTAACTGCTCACTCTGATGTTCCTAATGTATTATCCATTATAAGCAAAGTATGCACAACTAAGTTTCTCTTTCTTGTGCCCAAACAAGTGAATAACCATTATTTGAAATTTTAATTCGATTATAGATAGTCAACTTTTTAGCTTTTGGAGTATATGGAATTTGAAAATTTAATGAAGGATGAATTCTTCACTTAATTTTAGCAATAATTCTGTAGTTCTATATTGCATACAACTCAAATATTACCCCCCTCTCTTTGCCTGGTGTTCCCTGGTGCAATTCTGATTTATAGTTTACAATCATTAGAATCACCACCATGGTGCTAGTTGTGCCTAATGCCTTTACTAAAGACAATAAAAATAAAAATATGATGTAAGCTTTAGAGGTTAGGTTAATTTGAATATGATTTCTAGATGTATGATTTTGCATCTTGCAAAGTAAATCATGATGTAAACTTTTGTTTTATCATTGCGGGTAACTATGAACAACGATTCTTAATCATTTTTTGGTAAGTTATTATTTTGTTTTTTGATTGGTAGCATCACATGCTAATATTTTATCCTTAACCCTTTGGTAATCCAGGTGAAGGGTGATTCATGCTACAAACCTGATGAGGAGTGGGTGCAGTGTGACAAATGTAGAAAGTGGAGGAAATTGGAAAGTGGCTTTGATACCAGGAAGTTACCTCAAGAATGGTATATTCATATCATTTTTCTCTGTCTAGATTTCTGTAAAATCGTGATTGGTAGTTATACATTCGTGAGGGTGCTTGGATCTTTTAACAATGGTTGGTTGTTATCTTTAGATACTTTGGTCATTAGAAAATTGAATGACTGTACAATAAATAGGAATTATTTGTACTTTCTAGAATGCCATTCTGTATGATATGTAGTACTGGATTAGTGTCAGTCATAAGAAATAGAAATATTGAACTGGGATATAGGTTTCATCTAAGTGAATTATTTTTATCTGTTGGTATAATGTTTATTAGCGCACTAGTGAGCAGGAATGTTTTGACTGTAGGTTTTGCCAGTTGGAGCCTTACAATGGAAGTTGTAAAACTCCTGAAGAACTAGCTGAGCCTGGAGTGATTACTGTAGCTGCAAAGAGATCTGGATATGAATTGGATCAGAAGTATGCTACTTGTGAAGAAGCTATGCAGAAAGTACATACCACCGAACACAAATTATCAGGTAGGTTTTCGAAGTACGAACTTTTTTTTTGTCATTTCTGCATGCTAGGTTGGTTGAGTAATTTGAGGTTTTTATTTCTGCGTTTTAGGAAGAATAGGATCTGGGGCTGCATGAGAGATAAGGAGAAAACAAAAGGAGCTTTGTTTTAGTAATCCGATTAACTACTTTTAGACTTAAGCATAATAGAACACTGTCAGCAATTCATGAATTGGACGGGTTTTTGCAAGAAGAAATTGAATAGAACTGTATATAATTGGAAAACTTTGTAGAATATTTGGAATTGTTATAAATGCATTTGATGCCTAGATAATTAGACATAAAAGGCAAATTTTATCCAAAAATTTAATGTATCAGACACATTTTAGCTAGTGGCTATTGCTCAGTGAAGTGTGAGAATGTGGGTTTGAGTCAGTGGCCACTTTTTGAAGAAAAAAAAAATGACAAAGGTTCCTTATATTTTTGGAACTGAATAAAAAGTGTAAAATACAAAATTTTCCTATTTGGTATACACCAAGGAGCAACACTCTGTCATGGTTCAACATGGATCCTGTGCCCTGCATCCGTAGGTGTTAGTTTTCCCCAACAAATAACATCCTTCTGACTTTTGGCTTCTTGTTTGGATTTATCAGGTGATAGTGACGAGGACAGAAGTACATTGGAGGAGGATAATCAGGATGTAAAACATAGAGGAGTCGTATTGAAAAGGCTTAGAAGGGGTCCCGCAAGGGCCCATAAGAAGGCCTAGGAGAGGTAGAAATCTGCTGCGTTTTCACTGCTGTACAGGCTTTTTTGTTTTGGCTTCAGAGCATTACCATGTTGATGATTACTAGATCCTTGTGTCAATGTTAATCTATATAACATTGTGCCTTCTAGTTGCGTAAGATTTACTCCTGTAGGGTAATCATGGATGAACGTCATTTTCATTATCCAATCCACGCCAATTCTAGCTTTGGCCATAAACGGCTGCTGCTATTGTCTATGGACAACTCCGGTTCCTGGAAAAGATCTAATGTTAGATCCTTAGATCCATTGCTGCTTCCCGAATATAATCTTCCATCTTTCTCAGCCCAAAGTTTAAAGTACTGGGAACGCAAGGTTTATCGGAAATTGCCTTTCACGTTTGTCTTTTGGTGCGTAATTCTGGGTAGGGATGCAACTTGGGTGGTTTAGGGATTGGCTTTTTTTTGTCAAAACTTGACTGAAGCCCTGAGCCTAAAGCATTGTAAATTGCTAACTTGTGCCGAACCCAAATTGTACTATTGTAGCCCTACTCAAAGGATTAATTATAAGGTTCAAATTTGAATTTGAAAAATTGTTTAAATATAGAACGTACCACTCACATATGAAAATAAACCAAACATTGGGTTTCCATATGTACCACGTTCAGGCCCTTTTGCTGGGTATCGGCCAATGCGGCCTGATAGATTGCCAAATTTTAAAACTTGAATGAAACAATGTGTTCAGATCGTTAAAAGTTAAAACTTGGCGATGAAGGCTGAACTGAACTAGTGATATCTTGGATTCTTGGGTTCCCTTGGCAAGTGGTGTATCTCTCGTAGTCATAATAATTAATGCTACTTTGGTATTTAAAGATCGTCCCATTTAGGGCTGTTCACAGGTCGGGTTGGGTCGGTTTATTGATGTTTTTCCAATCGACTTGACCTGGTCGGGTTACCTGAAATTGAAACCAAAATCGATCCTGTGTTAAGCAAAACTGACCTGATCGGTTTGAATCGGTTTGGGTCGGTTTCAGCTCTACTTAGTGGTGACTTAGTTGTTGTACAACCTAACTTAACTAGGATAGAGACAACTTAGTTAAGTAGGAACTAAGTAGGTTGTAATTATTAACTAGGAATTAAATACTAAGTTGGTTTGGTGTGAACTGAAACCGAACCGAATCATTGGTTTATGATTTTTTATAACCCGAAACTGAACGATGCTGAAGAAAACCCGGCCAACTCGGATTGGATTGGTCTGGGTTGGGTCTTCTTATGAACAGCCCTAGTCCCATCACTCCATGTAGTTTAAACGGGTTGAGAGAGAGGATTTGGGGTCCCATCATATAGTACCTTCCTATTTAGGGCCTTAGGCTGAGGCTTAAACGTCCTTGATGGTGTCAAGCTCCCCAGACCAATTTAAAGGTTTTGTTTTGACATCTTCATTGGAGAATATTTGTTGAAATGCAAATGAACATGTGTTAATGACAAGAAAAGAAACCCTCTTCTTCAAATGACAAAAGATGCTTCTATGCACTTCAAATCATCAACCAATACAGCCCTGACGAATTCAGGAGAGAGAGAGAGGTCCGGCTTACATTGAAACCAAACTTTTCTAGTGTGTGTAACTCTATTAACCATACGTGGTAGAGAGTAGAGACATTTAAAGAGTGGAAATTAAGCTTTGGATGAAATCAGTTTCCACTCTTGTTTGTATGAATTTTCTAGTTTTTTTTCTTCCCTATTGAAGTCCAAATTTGTAGAAGTAATATGATGACGTTCTATTAGCTAATGTGATGGATCAAACATCTGATTGGAGATCTTTGGTAGGCAAGCATATGCAACAGGGAATTCTTAACTCTATTTCTGAAAATAAGAGATGTTGAAGGCTTTAAGCTGGATTCAAAAAGTATGGAGGAAGTTGAGTGATTTTCCCAATTCTCAGCCATTTTTCCTTTGCTACTGTTTCTCTCTTTATTTTGGGAACAAGGTCTTGGAATCATCTACAAAAAAAACGGAGGATAATGTGTATATTTCAAACATCTTCACTTCCCCATGAAAAATGAAATATGTGTATAATATCTCTCTGTTGATTGTGAACAAATACAAAGCTCCAAACGTTACATCATCATCCCAACTAAAATAAAAATATATGAAAATAGTAGATCTTATCCTATGAACTGTCGAATCGAGCTCACTATCCTGTGTCCATTTATTGTTTTATCTTTAATTTCCAAGCTAACTTTTCCTCTCATTTCAGTTCTCTTGGCACAAAGGACAAATAAAAAACTAATTCTTAGGGTATTTTTCTAAGTAAAAGATATTAAAATTTTGTATAAAAGTAAATCTTCGATCAAAGGAAGATGGGTATGGGTTTGATGTGGAATGAGACTAGGAAGAATCTACAAGCCTTACAATAGAATGCATGACATATCATACGATTGGGTTTGATTGAGACAATATTTGTTCCATTGATAAAGGATGGACCAGGTTTGGGTTAAAACCAATTTAAATTAAAACAAATTTCAATAGATTGAATGGTCTAGACATTTAATTTGACTGGTCCAAAATATTCATTAGATTGGATTGGATTGGACCTGGTCTATTTGTAATGGATTCACATTGAATTGGATTGGATTGGATCAAATCCAGTCCAATTGACCCCCCTACCATTAGATGAGAGATCAGTATACTACAGTAGGGGTGAGCATGGGTTGGTTCAGTTTGATTCTATGATAGAACCTGGAACCTACCCTGTTGGGGTTGATTCTGGGTTTTTGGAACTAGAACTTATCCTGTGAAGGTCGGTTCTAGTTTTGGTGATTCTAGGGTTTACTCGTGGAACCTATTCTTTTTTTACTCCTCCTTAAAAAAAAAAACATGTTCTTTGAAAACTTGATTATTAGTAAATATAATATATAGTTTAAAACTTATATTATCTTTATTTATTAAAGTGAGTAACTTAATATATAGATTATCATTATATGGTTTAAAACTTATAATTTAAATTTAAATGTTGTAAATATTACTTTTTACATTACTTATTGTACACATTCAAATATTAAAATGAAAAAAAAATGATGGAATAACTTAACTCAATGGTCAAGTGAGACTATGACCTTTGTAATCATGAGTGATTGGGTACAAATCTTCACATCACCAGAAGTATTTTGGGGTTTATTTCAAGACAAGTTTGATTCCAAGGTAGGTTCCTCCAAGGCTAACCAATGTCGATTCATTGGGTTGGTTCAGGTAAGGTAAACCCCTAACCTTGGAATTGGCCTAGGTTGGGATCAGTTCCAAGAATTTGAAATTAGACCCTACCCTTAACAGATTGGGTAGGGTTGGTTAAAGGCCAATTTGAGGTTGGTTCCATTCAGTTTCAGCTGGACCCTACCCATTTGCTCACCCTTATAGCATAGGGAGGTATCACATTTCATTCAAAGTTTTAGGTAGCAATGCCAATACCAAACACATTACTGCTCAAAACACTTGTTCAATACCTACTCAACATAAGTGACAACCAAACAAGCTTCATGTCAAAATTCCAATTTGGAATTTTGACATGAAATGCATTAGGTTCTGTCTGGGAATAGTTCAAATAGAGTGTAGTCAAAACACCTATTTTGGCATTTTGACATGAAATGCATTAGGCTCTGTTTTGGGAAGAATGCAAATATAAATATGTAGAGTGCATTCTGCTCCATACAAACGCAAAGTTGATTTAGTTTTGCAATATGATTTTATTTTCCTAGATTAAAAAGTACCTTTATTTTATATTGATCAACTTCGAGGGCAAACTTTGCATTCATTTTTTGGATGCAAATTTTGCTCTCATTTTGAATGCAAATATGCCTTGAAATTTGTACAAATTGTCACTTTTGGTACATAAATTCATTCTTACCAAAACCCTACAAAGATGAACTAGAGTGCATATATGCACTTAAGTGGCATGTTCACTCTTCCCAAATGGAGCCTTACCTCTCTAAACATTTGAGCTTAAAGTGGCAATTGTACCAAAGACAGCCAATAACCACTACAACAACATTTTCATCTATTGAGACCCACCATCTTATAAGTTCCATAACAGGTGTTTGTTTGATAGGGTTTTGACACAACAGCTCCTAGCATTGAAAGGTGGATCCTGATGAAGGAAGATTTGGCCCGACCTCGCAAACACGCCACGTGGCAAAAAACAAGTAGCTCGGCACTTAAAGCAACGTACCCAGGGTGTAAACACCAAAGGGAAGAAACCAGCAGTCTGAACTCCCCTCGAGGAGACCGAACTCCCTTTGAGGAGCTTGAACTCCCTACGAGGAGCTCGACCTACCTACTAAGAGCTCGAACTCTCCCTTTAACCCCGAGCCACACAAAGCAATGACCCGAACTGGCCCGCCTCATGGCAGTTCGGGACACTCCCCTATCCGAACTCAAGACTTTGCCTCGCACACCGCTCTAGCACTTCGCCTCCAGAACACCGAACTAGACAAACCACACCGTACCTAACACCGAAGGAGTCCGTATCCAGGGGCGGCACACCTGACTGACTTGGGATCT
>NW_010729137.1:1225270-1244462 GCF_000365185.1 Nelumbo nucifera | reverse complement strand
TATATATATATATATATATATATATATATATATATATATATATATATATATAATCAGGGTCGAGATGGGGTGGGGACCTCAATCCTCCTGGTTGGGGATTACTATTAATTCCTGTCCCTATCCCTGCCCCACCAAAACAATCCCCATCCCCAACTCCATCAAGTCGGGGAAGTTGGGTCCCCATCGGGGATAGAAAAAATTGTCATCCCTAACTTCAACCTTCCCAATAGTCCCTAAATAACAATTAACAGAAATAATCAGCTCAGTCAAATTACACATCTATAATATTATAAAGCTGATACTTGTATTGGTTTTGGTGTAAATGATAAAAGGTAAATTTGATTACATGGTGTCAACTCATATTTTTACCATATATTAGCACATGTGCATAGCAATTGCACTTACACTATTCCAAATGGTGTTAGCAAAATTATATAGATCCTTTTGGTTTTTTAAGAGATGTGATTTTTTCGTTTATAACTATAACCTATTCGATGATGAATCTATTTCCTCCTTTTTTTAGTACAAAGAAGCGGGTGGGTCTGAGAGCAGTGATTGCGTTATTCCTCAATTGCAACTTAGGTGATCAAAGTTCAAATCTTGGAAACAACTTCTTCATGTATCCACGGCCCACTGGTATAAGGGTGAAGTCTAGTGCACTAGTTCATCCTTGTTTAGTACAAAGAACTCATTATTAGTCTAATGGTTGGATTTCTACTAGCTTTGCATTCTTGACCCTTGAGTTAGAGTTAGCAGTGATCATTTTCATCTGGTCTAGCCCCTTTTGGAAAATTTGAGCTTGAACCTAGGTTTTGTGTTTAGGTCCAACCTTTGCCCGAGCTCGCATTTTGCTTGGAAATTTTATTATATGCCATATATTATAAAAATTATATATAAGCATTATGCTCGGTTCCTTGTAAGAAAATAAACAAAATGTTGCAAAAAAACAACAAAAAAGAAATTGACAAAATAAAAACAATAAAAAAATACAAGAATTGCAAGAAAAGAGGAAGTACAGAGATAACAAAAAAAAAAAAAAAAACAAAAGAATACAAAAGTTTGATTGGACATTTTCATAATTTTATCTTTATGGTCAAGCCCATGAACAAGGTAGAGGAAATCTCAGGGTGGGATTTTGTCACAAATTAAAGTTTTAGAAGCTATGTGCCACTTCCTCATTTACCCTAAAAGTTAGTTATAATGATGGGTATAGCTTAAACCAATGCTTGAGAACATATTAGCTAATTTGGTAGCTGTTTTACTAGCTGTGGGACCAATCTTTTTACTCCGCACCAAAGTCTCCGACATAGATGCAAGTAAGGCCCTATTTGGGAAGATTGCATATACAAAAATAATCACTACAAAAGCCCTATTTGAGTGCAAAGTTTGCATCCATTTTTTGGATGCAAATTTTGCTCTCATTTTGAATATAAATATGTCTTAAAAATCATGTTGACTGTTATTTTAAAGACATAATTGCACCCTTATCAAACACTAGTAAAATAGAGCCCGAGTACAAGTATGTACTGAACTGGCATTTACACTCTTCCCAACATAATATATGAGATTGACTAGTAATATGGTTGGTACGAAGCAAAATGATTGATCCCACAACCACTAAAACAGCTATACTCAATTAATCTTTTATTCATTGGAAAAGTGAAGAAGCTCAGTAAACAGGCAACAAGACTGACATTACTAATAGTCCTAGTAGTTTGTTTTTAACCTCAAAATTTACTCCAGGTGAAGGGTTGGCATCTTAAAATTTTATTAAGTATTAACCAAAATCAAAGAAAATATAAAAAAAAATACAGGGAAAGAAAAAGAAAAACCCAATAATGGTAAACTCTTCCCGAAGGTCTGAACCACTCAGTCCCACCCAAACAATCAAAAAGAAAAAGTAAAAACATTTAAGAGACTCTCAACACAGGAAGGCTGATATATATTTGGGAAACCATACGTTCATGCGTATTTTTTTCTGCATCTGCTTTTTAGGTAACCAACTTGCAAGTCTTTGTGTTGGGTTTTTCATTTGACTTAATAGATGATAAAAGTGAGAGATTTGTATTGCCTATTATTTTCTGCTCCGCCTTTCCAGTCATGCTGCATTGACGATGCATTCTCACCCCAAGTGGGGCCCACTGGGTAATTGCACAAAGGGTCATTGTCGTTTATAAAACACTCATTGCATCTTCATGGATTTCCTAAAACCTTCCTATAGTTTGTATTTTACGAGAATACCCCCTAATTTGCAATCGATTTACTTAAACAATCTTTTATTACATGACAGTGGAAAATCATAATTTTGACCTTAATATCCATTTAAATAAATTTATATCAAAAGTAAATAAAAATGAAAATATAATTTTTGCCCTTAATATGACATGGCAAATGGCTCTACTGGGCCATTTTTTTTTATATATAAAGAAGTATTAAGGGTATTTTTGGAATAAATAATTATGAGCCCAATGCCTTTGAACATCTTCCACTCACTTTAGGCAATCATATTATTCTTTCTATATGGCAAAAATGAACACTTCTTAGTGAAAGGTCAATTAATTAAATAGGTTACAAACTATAAGGCACAATGGGTGTTTTAATAAAGTGAAAATTGCATGATAGGTTAAATAAATCCATAAAACTATAGGGATATTTTAATAAAAAATCTTCTCAACACCCAATTGGAGCTGGGTAATAAACTAATAATAATAACTTAAGTAAGTCATGTGGGAACGTGGTGATTAGTCATTTTCTTACAAACCAAGCCTTTTTTTTGGCTCTTTGACATGTAATTTGGATGGGGTTTTCAAAATTTCCATAAACGCCATAAGTCCGTTCATGAAAGAAGATAAGGCCTGTTTGGCATCACTCCAAAGAATCTCATTCTCAAAATCCTTTATGAAAATGATGGATTTTGAGAATTTTCATCTTGAGAATCACTATAGTCTGATCCTTGTTTCTCAGAAATAAATTCATGTTTGGTAGCAACCAATTTCTTTGAATCAATTCTTCGATAGATAAAATGATGCAACAATCCATCCTAATTACAACATCACCATCCGTGAGCAATACAAGGGTTTCAACTAAAAAAGTTTTTAACTGCTACATTGCCATCCTAGCTACAACATCACCATCCGTGACGCATAGTCAATTTTTTGGGATCAAGAGGGAACGAAACAAAGAGAACAAAACAATCAATTTATCGTTTTGTGGGTGCATCTATAACAGCCCATTCACCAACAATAAAATTTATTGGGATCAAGAGTTTCATACCTGTGAGTTAGGAGAGTAATGATGGTGTTGGAGATGACCGGTGGAGAAAGAACGATTGAAAGGATTCTCAAACTGAGAAGAAAAGAAAAAAATGATGGAGAGAGTCATTACAACTTGCAATAAGATGTCGTATGAGGAAGATGATGTGGAGAAAACAAAACTGGTTAAAATATTACTTGAGATAGAGTATGAGAAAGATGATGTCGACAACATTGAAGAGGGATGGAGAGAGCCGTTGCAACTTGCAAGAAGATGCAAGGCAAAATGCGAAGAGAACGAGGGCTTTAGGTCGAACACGTGTGACAAGAGTCACGTGTTCGTTTTTTAAAGGACGTCGCAAGAATGAATTCAACCAAGAATTCTCATTCAGAGAATCCGATTTTTTTTACTCCAATGAATGGAGCTGGTAGAGGGTTTTTTTTCATCCTATTTCAAATGAGAAACGGGGGCTAAGCAAAACTAAATGCAATTTTCATTCTCAGAATCACGAGTGAATCGCAAGAATCACCAAAAACGATTATGAGAAGTGATGCCAAACAGACCCTCAAGTTATCCTAATCCAGATATAACAAAACAGGTGGAAAAGGAATAAAAGAGGAAAACCAAAAGGGCGTCCAATCCATTTTGCTCTGTCGTCTTTTTCCTAATTGCTCAAAACACCTTTCTATAACATCCTTCGTGAATTGTTTGAGACTTTGGCGCTTGGTCCATGTTAAAATGTGGTCCGAAACTAAACGCCCAAATTAATATATATATATATATATATATATATATATATATTTCCTGACCGAGTTACCTCTCGTGTAGCTCCTCCTGTTTTTATCCAAAATGAAAAAAAAGTTAAATTGTCTTATTAATTAATTTCTTTTTTAAATAATATGATTTCCTTTTATCTTTCCCAACACTATCATTATTATAGCAACAATGCCCAACAAATTATTATGAATTATGATTATTTTATGTTCTTGTGGGTGAAACTTCACAATTTTTTTAGTTGGTAGCCAACTGCCATTAAGTCTGACTTGAGTTGAATTGGTAGGTAGCCAGTTTTTTCACCCTTTGCCATTTAATTTTTCTTTCTTTATTTTGTTTTCTTTTGGAGGGGGGGAAGGGTTTAGTACAAAAACAAGGCACCCTTTATCAACGTTCAACCCCATTTAAAAGGACATAAATACCCTTCATTCACATGATGTTCCTCTTGTTTGTAGGTCCTTAAAAAGTCCATTTCAAAATTTAGGTGGATATGTCTTACAATTCAATAAAATAATTTTAAATTATATGTATATTTTATATTGTTATTTGATGCTAAACTGTTAGTTAGGGATTATATAGATGCAAAGTTGAAAAATATTGTTTCCATTGCTAGGAACACCCAAATTATGTTTTTTTTTTTTTTTTAATTTCTCAAAGGTTTCTCTAGAATTTGAGTCATTCAATATTATTTGAAACCCTTTGTAAACAATCTACCAAATGATAAGAAGTGGGGAATAGAACAAAATGCCTACATAGCACCAATCGGAAAAAAAAAAACTCAAAGGCTCAGTTTGAAAAGAATATAAATACAAATATATAGAATATAGAATATAAATACATACAAAATAATATAAAATACAAGATTTTATACTATTTATATTTGTACTCCTTCAAAACCGAACCTAAAGAAATGACTCTTGATACCAAACATCGCCTTAAAAAGTAAAATTTGTTATTAACAAGTGAAAATCACATGATTTAGCTTGAAATTTGTTGGTAAGGGTAAAGTGATCACGAAAGAAAGAAAAATTACAACTGATTTTTTAATACTAATCAGCTCACACCCAAATCACAGATATGGAATAGAAAATGTTTTCTTCCTCACTTCAGATGATGAAACTAACAACTTTTGAGTTGTATTTACCCCCCTTTTTTTTTCTTTTTTTCACATGAACCTACTTTACTAAAAAAAACCCACTCATTAATATGACATGAACCAACCTACCAAAAAAAGGAAAACCTTTATCAAACCGAGAGATTCTAGATGAAAAAAAAAAAAAACAAACAAACATTGGTGAGTGGGTCCCACCCACCCAGTAAACCACGGTAAAAAAAAAAAATCATGACCCGTAAAACTATCAAATGGTAAAAAAGAAATTTTTTTAAGCAATCAGGCGCATATTTGCACTTCGAATAATTAATCCGATAGTGGTAAGTTTTCATCATCAGTAGATTGATGTCTCTGACGGATACGAATTTGACGCTGATGAAGTCTTTCCCACGTGAGTTCCTTTATAAGAACAACACGGTTGTTGATCTGGTATTTCGGTCTTCAACATAATACGAAAAAGACCAGAAAAAACAAAACATTATTTTTATTTTTATTTTTCATGGGAAAAGCTAGAAGCCAAGAGAAAGAAAGAAAAATAAATATTTAATAAAAAGGTGGTAAAAAAAAAGAGAGAGCTACGGCGAGGGCGTTGGAGTTAATGCATTTATATTTAATTTGATTTTATTTTAATATTTTTGTACGAAAGCAATTTCGGCCTGCTTTACTGCTTTTTTAGTAAAAGCCCACAAAGAAAGAGAGCAAGGCATGAAAAAAGGAACAAATAAAAATTAAAAAATATTGAAATACTCTTAAATTCTAACCATTTCTCACAAAGCTTTGGAAGCTCTTACTCTGTGTTTTCTCTCAGAAACCCTTAAAATTCCTCGTTTCTATCATTGCGATCTCTCTATTTCTGACTATTTTTCATTTTTTTAGGTAGGAAAATGGGGAATTTCTCGTTCTTTTTCTAATTTTCTGTTTTTTTTGCTATTTTTTCGGACGATTTTTCAGTTTTTTAATTCGACAAAATTCGAAAAAAGAGGGATTTTTTTGTTCTTTGGAGGGCGGATTTAATGACGGGGATTTAGACTGTGCTGGATTTTATTGCAGGATCTTGTCTTGGAAATTGGAAAATTAAAAAAAATTCATGTAAATTAGGGTTCGTGAGGTGATCTGAGTTTGTTCTTCTCCAGGTTTCTCAAGGATTTTTGTCTTAATTCTTGGTTTCTGTTCTGTGTTTTGCGTGGCTTTCAGTTCCAGGATCCACTGCCTGCCTTCTCTGTGAAAGGCCGGGTTTGCGAGGTCAGGGCTTTCTTATTGTGTGCTTAGGGTTTTAATCTTGGGTTTAGGGTTTTTCAAAGTTCTTGCCGTAAGTTTCTATTCAGTAGATTTTATCGGTAAAATTCAACGTTGTAAGGTGTGTCTTCATTGCTTGCTCTTTAGGTTTCCTAGTAGCAGAGCATATTCTTAGTGAAGTTGCTGTTTTGGGGATTTTTTTTTCCAACTCAGCAGTCGTGAATTGAGGTTTCGTAGTAGCAGAGGAAATATCGCAGCTCGGTTTGCTTGGCATCCGAAGAAATCTTGAGGACAAAATTCTGTTGATGGTCTAAGCATTAAGTTGGTTAGAGATTTGTTATGGTTTCTGGGCATACCTTATTCTATTTATGATGTCCGGATCTGAACCGGGAATCATGTCGGGAAGAGAATCGTTCGGGGTAGGTCTTCAGAAAAGTCCAGTGACTCCAGTCCCTTCTCAGGCCTCGGGAATGCCCAACATGAGATTAGCTTTCAGTTCTGATGGGACTGCGGTATACAAACCTGTCACTGGAGGCACTCCGGCGTACCAAACCAGCGGTGGAGCTTCTACTGCTGGTGGACCTGGTGGTGGTGATGGCTCTTCCAGTGCAGTGATGCAGCACGGCCTTAATATGAACATGGGAGAGCCCATTAAGCGGAAAAGAGGGAGGCCCAGAAAATATGGTCCCGATGGCACCATGTCTCTTGCACTGACACCCGCTACTCCTGCTGTTCCTCCAAGCGGTGGGTTCTCTCCTTCGGCGGTCTCGCCGTCCTCATCGTCAATGAAGAAGGCAAGGGGCCGCCCACCAGGCTCGGGCAAGAAGCAGCAAATGGCTGCTTTGGGTATCCTCTCTTTCTTTCAGATACATGTGGTTTTGGTTCTTTGTTGTTTCTGTGGTTTAGTTTGATTGTTCCTTTTTTTTTTTTATTTTCTCTCGTCATTTTTGTTTATCACGTGTTGGGTTGGTTCATGTATGGAGAATCGGGATTTGAGAAATTTGATGTTGTTGAGATGTTACTGCAACAGGGGTCCTGACTTTAAGGCTTGGTTGATCTAGGTTTTGTTTATTTTCTGTTTATTAGTTTGGGTAGTGATGGCAAGTGGGGTTGATGGATAATAGGGAGATGAATAGATGGCTCTGTAAAAAGGAAAGAAGGCAAGTTGGCTTTGCCGGAAATTTGGAGCTGTTAGATCTGATTTCTCAAATGCTATTTCAAAATTACTGTTTTGCCCTTATACAATGGTAGGTTGATTGTTTGTTCCTGCTCTACTGCTACTGTTACGTCTCATGTAAAACTCAGGTTGATCTATTAATAGTGAAAAGTCATGTTGTAATTTTGTCCTTTATTTATTTTTATTTGTGGGTAGAAAATTATTAACTCTATTTCTTTTTTGAAATAAACTAAAGATAGGCACGTAATTGAGTCTATTGTTTCTATTCTTTTTCTTTTATGGTGTTGAAAGATTTTTAGGAATATACAGTCAGACGATTATGAGCTCTAGTTCTAAAAATAAAATATTGCTGTATTTCAACAAAACAAAAGTTTGCTGATTCCGTGTTTTTCTTTACTATTTCCTTATGCAAATTGAGTTACAGTTAATGTTCTGATCATTTGTAGTTATGCTTGCTTTCTATTACTTGCTAGTTTGGGTTGAGCATTAGTACTAAATAATTTTGCATAAGAAAATGTAAAAGGAAAAGAGTCAGTAATATTATCTGTTTGTATCTTTTATTCTTAAAATTATTTACCATCATTTAAAATATAATAGGGTCAACTAACCTAATAATACAATATTAACAAGAAAATTCCTCCCAAAATGTTGGAAGGGAAAATAAGGAGAAAAGAAAGAAAAAACAAACAAAGTTAAATGGGGTCCTTTTACAATTAATCACTGAGCCTGTATTTGACGAAAGGCATGTAACAATAACAGTGTGGCATTAATGTTCAATAGTGAACTCTAATAAATATAATAATGAACAACATAAAGGTAATATTCCAAATAAAACTTTAGGAGTCAGACAGATCTAATAGATCTCAATTTTCAGTTAAAACAAATTTTTATTTTCCCCTTTTACCAAACCTATTGACTACCCAGGGAAATGGGGGAATTTAATTTTATAAGATTTTGTTGGATATTATAGTTATATTGAATTACATTTTTCTTTGAGATTACTTAAATTCAAATATGGAATGCAAATGGCATGTGGATCTCTTTCTTTCCTTGTTTTTGGATTTGATTATTCTTTTTTCTTGGTTTTGCTGCTGCCATGTTCTTTTTATTTAGTTACAGTTTGTATTACAAATTTCTAATTAAAGGCTAATCTTGCAGGTTCAGCAGGCATTGGATTTACACCACATGTTATCACAGTTAAAGCTGGAGAGGTATGTATGGCTTGACTTGTAAGATTATCTGGGTTTGAATTTGTACCACTTTATTTTATTTATGTATTGCTTTTGTGAATGGGGTGTCTACTGTTATGTTTGAAAACATGAAATGTACTTGATAGTGATGGCCAGTTTTGGTTTGATTGATGTCCACTTGATTGGTGCTGTCCATGAAATTTCTACTTGTTGACATCCACTCCATTGTTGATGTTTCTTCTTGTACCCCACCATAAGTTGTACCTTTCTGCAACTAATGCTAACTGCTAATATTTTTAAGAGCTCCGGTCCCAGAAATGGGCTATGTTTTGCCATCTTGCAGGTGGAGTCCTACTGGACATTTCATTCAACCAGTTTTAGGGTCCATTTGATAACAGCTGAAGATGCTGAACTGAAAAGTTTACACTTTATCTTTTAGTGAAGTTGGGGGCTACTTAATGGCCGAAACTGAAGTTTGGTTGATCCTTATATCCTTGAATTTTTTTTTATTTAATTATTTTAACAACTAAAGGACAAGAAAGTAAGTCTTTCAGTTCAGAACTACAGCTGTTATCAAATGATCCCTTACTCCCTTGGTCTATTATTCGAACCAAAAACTGATAATAACAATAGTATTGCAAATTAAATGATAGATGTTGAAGAAAAGTTTATAATTTGTTTCAAACAATTGCATACTGGTATTGTAAGAATAGAATTTTAATATTACAAATTAATAAACTGAATCTTTACTCGCTGAATTACATTATTATATTTGTCTTTTAGAGCTTTGGATATTCTTAATTCTTTTTTATTATATTTTAAGGTTTGGTACTAATAATGTTTGTATAATGGTGCCATGTGGGCCAGAGATCTTAAAGTTGGTTACCTTATTCTCTGCCCATGTGGCAAGTTTTTCACTTTTTCAGTGCAGTGGCTCTCTGCCGCACAATGGAGTTTTGCACTTTTTTAATTTAAGTGTGAAAATTTCAGCAACTTTTGTCAATGATAAATCTGGTCTGCAGAGTCTCTGAATACTCTTTTCCTGTTGGGTCCGACTATGATATGGAAAACCATATCATATCTAAAACCTCTATTACTGCTACGTATACAGCAGTTACCAAATTTATTTAAGTAACTGGTAATTATTTTTTTATGTATAAATTAAAATTTAAAACACTCTTTAACCTATCCGTTACTGAATCCTCGTTACCCATTCTTATCTCCTTCGAGTTCCCTCTTCTGGTCGAATTTCTCCCTTTTGAAATCGTAAATCCACAATTGGGTTATGGATTTGACCTAAGTAAAGGATTTGGATTTGGTGAATACATACCCCAGGATTTATGCGAGTCAAAATAATGTTCCTCTCTTGTAACCTTATAAGTGGACGGCAATTGGTTGATGGTTGTTAGACAAAGCTGGAACAATCTCAGATTGAACTTTAATCACCTTTCCATTGTCAACAACCTAATCATTTTATGCATATTGTTTCAAAATAATCTTGTCATTCTTATAGCGCTTAACCTCTGCTAACATGCCAGCAATGCGTTGGGGATCTACGTCTATATTTATTTTCCACTGTAAGGCATCAATTTGATCCTCAAATGATCGCATTGTGTTTACAACTATAAATGTTTCATCAAGATCAAATACCATGCCAAGACATCTAAGATTTAGCATGGCAAGACAAGAATTGTAAAGCCCTGGTGCAACATTAAAAGGATGTGTGACTTGTAACCTTTTCCTGTACATCTAATATGAACCAGTGATCATTTTCTGTTTTGCATTTTCATTTGGAAGTTTAGTTTAAAATTATGACTGGGATCCTATCTAGGTGTAAGGATCTCCTTTAATTGGTTGCACGCTTACACCATGATGCATCATTATGTGAAGTAGACCTTTAGCTTCCCCATTTTGTGGACAAATTACATACCATTGTTCCCGTCCCTTTATGAATTGCAGACAGGTATGCTCCATATAAGGATGTGTGACTTCTTATGACCTTTTCCTGCACATCTATTATGCATTATCCATCCTTCTGTTTTATATTTCTATCTGGAATTTAAATTTAAGCTTATGACTAGGGCCTTTCTGGGTGAAAGGATCTCCTTTAAATTGGTCCCATACTTAATGACACATAATTATGCAATAGAGACCGTAACTGCTCCATTTCGTGGACAATGTACATATTCATTTGTTGGCTCTTTGGACTCCAAATCTGTTGGTCGGTCTCCGAAAGTCTGTAGAGAATGGCAATGGAGCAAGTCAGTAATTGCAGAGAGAGAGAGAGAGAGGATCCTAGAGAGGGGGTTTTGGGCCTTCTCTATTTATAGAGAAGGCTCCTCCGACCAAGTAGGAAATTACATAATGTTAGAGGGAACTTTACCCAAAGCGGGAAAGTCTGTTTGGTTTGATCTGGGACAGGGAGGTCACAAGCAGGGTTTCATGATTTGTCAATGCGGAGATCCCGGGGTCTAGGTTCCCGCCCTTCTCCTCGTGGTGTGCATGTGAGCACAAGCTCAGTTACAGCCCTACTTTTGGAAAACTCTCACGCCTTAGGCATTTGCATTGATGCACTGGTGTATCATCAAAGTTCTTTTTGTGGTGCTTATATAAAGCATTGTAGACTTGTGTTCTGTTGCGCTGCAGCACTTTAGTGTTATGTCATTGCAGTGCGTGTCACTGCGCTAACAGGCCAATAGGCACAGTTCCTTTGTCATCATGAGGATGCTTGTTTGCTGTGATTAAGGCTTGAGTAGGACTGCATTATGGGAATTTTTAGGCTACATTAGTTGTGACAGGATATTTTTTGACACAGGTGGAAGCCTGGGTTTGCGAGTGTGATGTGAGTGCGCTGTGGTCACTTACTTGAGTGTCCTCAGTGATATCGCTATGGGACCTGAGTCCATATACTTGTACCATTGTTGCCTCTATAAACTGTACTTGGGCATGCTCCTTTTATTCTAGAGTTATCATTCATATGGTATGGAGGAAGCAATGTAACTAGGAAACCTGTCTTGGGTAAGTCACAAATGACTTGCCTGTTAAAGTAGGTACCTTCATGACCATTGTAGCCAGATGGTATTTATGTGATAAAGGCTGTCTACAAGCTAGTTGTCTTTGATTGTTTATCCATGCTCGTAGCATTATCTCTAAGCTTCTTTTATTGTTGGCGTTATTATATGCTAATATATTCCTACAGATGTTCTTATTTTTAAACTAGCTTCCATTGAAGATAGGGAAGGGGTGTAATGGGACAATTTGTCTGAGGGGCTGCCATTCAAAGCTAGCTGTAGGTGTATTTGTATCTGGTTTCTAGGGTATAACAAAGAGCTGATTTGAGTTCAGCCAAGCTGAAGCTTATCCTCGACTGATCTGTCTTCCTATAATTCAATAAATCTCTTGATGTTGAAATAAAAAAGATGCTCTTATTTTCCACTTGAAGATCATATGAGATGGTTTCTGCAGCTGGATTATTAACCACAGTTTATTTCTGCTTTTCAGGATGTTTCTTCTAAAATAATGTCATTTTCTCAACATGGTCCACGGGCTGTTTGCATTCTTTCCGCAAATGGTGCTATATCTAATGTAACACTGCGTCAAGCAGCAACTTCTGGCGGAACTGTAACTTATGAGGTTTGTGAGATTATTGTTTATTGTTTTATCTGCCATTGTCTAATAAGTAATAACTAGATGTTTCAAATATATGTTCAATAGTGGAAAAACATGCTTATTTCTCATAAAATTTACTCTTAATATTTGCTTTTTTAACTGAGGCTCAGGAACTTCTAAAAGGAAAATAATTATAGTTTGATGAATTTCATACATGATACTACAGGAAATTTAAAAGGGAATGGGCATCTAAATGTGCCTTTCTCTATTATAGCAGTTTATTTATATGTATTTTATTTAGGTATTTGATCATGTTTTGTCTAGGTTATTCAGGGTCTTCTGTGGCATAGAGTGGATATGGACCAAACTCTTGAATTTAATCATGAATTGGTCACTCTGAAACTTAAATGTGTCAGCGTAGAGGTTTTATCATAACACCATAACACCAAGCAACTATCCTTCAATATGCTATGGATCTTATGGTGTCAGAGTGAAAATGCTAAGCGGTAGAAAAATCTATTTATTGGCATAGAACTGATAAAGTTCATATGGTTATACTAAATACATGATTGCATCTACAAGACATTTGCACATGAGAAAGTGTTGAGATTCTAAAAAATCTATTTCGGTATGAACCTCATTAAAGAGAAAAGATGAACATGCAGAAAGTTCTTATCTCAGCGGGATAGTTGTGTTCAAAATGATGAAATTCCATGTATTGCTAAAATAGCATTACCTCGATTATGGATATGGATTAAATCCAGGTTGTGTCAAGGTCATGTTCTTTTCAAACCAACAAAGGTAATCCTTTTCTAAGGCTCCAACTTATGTTGAGAAAGTCATGGAAATTGTGTACTAAACTCATCATCATCATCACCCAAGCCTCATCCCAACTATATAGAGTTTGGCTACATGAATCCTGTTTCACCATTCTGTTCTGTTTAATGCTATATCCATTGTTAAATTATAATTTATAAGCGCAAATTATGTACCAAACTGGGCAGGGAAAATTTCCATCTTCATTTTCTGTGTAATGACATTTTGTTCTCCATTTAAAAAAGAGTAACGCAATGAGGGGGAGTGCAGCAAAATGGTAGGCCCTTTAACAGCCCCTTTTACAGCCTTCCACTACAAACTTATTATTATCTGACAAGTTGGCATTTGTCTTTTCCACCTTGCATTCACTTGATAATTTCATGACCAAACACACCCTAGAAGTTAATATATGCACTGGTCTTTGGATGGTGTTGCCCAAAAAAAAATAAAGGTGGCGATTATGATTATTGCTGATAAAAATGTCATTGTTATTGATCAAAAGATATTGTTGTTAATGTTGAAATGTTGCACCTATCTGAGATTCTCTTACATGTTTGAATGCAGGGACGATTTGAGATATTGTCACTTTCTGGTTCATTTCTTCTCTCGGAGAGTGGTGGTCAGCGTAGCAGAACTGGTGGACTAAGTGTGTCCCTTGCTGGTCCAGATGGTCGTGTTTTAGGTGGTGGTGTAGCTGGGCTGTTAACTGCAGCATCCCCTGTCCAAGTATGCTTATCTTTATACTCCTAAGTTAATACCTCTAGTTTTTGTTTATTTTACTGCATTGAGTTTTTTTTTTGGCCTTTGTATTATAATGTTTGTGACGTAAGTAAAATTCAACTCAAGTCAACTCAGCACTATTTGTGGTCAGTTATATAAATTCTCTTCAGCCATTCTGCCATCTTAATCAAGGGTAACGTTATCTGTCAAATTTGAAGCCCTTAAATTGTTTTTTACCACTTCAGACCACGTTTTGTTTGTCTTTTTCCTTTTAGAGCCTTCTACTTCACCAATTCACTAGAAAAGTAATGCCTTGTCATGGTGTTCCCAAAAGTTTAAACTCATTTTTTTAATTGTTGGAAACTCTTATTTTTAATTTATTTACCAGTATCATACATGCTTATCCTTAAAAAGTGGAAAGAGTATTTCATTGTAACTAATTCCAATTTTTTATCTGGCTGACCAAAAAATTCCAAAATTTATCAGCTTAAAATTTTTATTTTATTATCAAAAAGGTTATTATTCCTATGAAACCTTTTATTTCCTAAATAGGTTGGACCTGACTATAAATGAGTTCCAATGCCAAAAATATGTCATATGGTATTGTAGATGTCCATAAATGTCTTGTGTTGCTTTATTATAGAATACTGCACTATGTTCTACAAAGAGCAGAATGCCTATGTTCATAAAAGCTAAAATCTATACAAGATACATGTGCATTAATTTGTTAAAGCTAACATGCCTTCTACATAAAAAATGAGATGGCCCTTGTATGCCTGACAATATGAATATGGTAGAGGTTTCTACGACAAAGAAAGGAAGAATATGCAATTTACCGATCAAAAAAGGAAAAAAAAGGAAGAATACGTAGAGATTGACTGGGAAGGACAAAGGTAGCTAAGTCTACTGTTTTGGTGGTTAGTGCAGGTTGGAGGATTTAAAAAGTTTAGGGTTGAACATTACCTCCCCCCAAAAGGAAAAGGCCTCAGCTTTGCTTTGTGAGAAAATATTTAACAATTCAGTCTTTTAGATATAGCCTTGTGAGATTCTAGGGGGGGCAGCTTAACTGGATGGGAAATCCTATCCCACTGGACAACCAAGGCAGCTGTGGAAGGTCCTTTTGACTTTATGGTGCACTGTGGGGTTGCCATTCATGTTTCATAGCCAGTCCTTGTGAGCATGATGGAGGGACAGGATGATGAAAAAGATGCTGTCTTTTAAAATGGTGATATTTCCCTTACCGTGAAATCAATAAGCTAATTGCATATTTTGCACGAAATGTGTCATTGGCCTATCAGCATAGAGATTTGTTTCCAGGTACACAGATGGTTGACATGATGTTTCTTTGCAGGTGGTAGTTGGTAGTTTTATTGCGGAAGGACGTAAGGAGTCTAAATCATTGAATCAATCAGAACCATCATCTGCTGCAACCAAACTTGGGCCAGCAGCCGCAGGAAGCCCGCCGTCAAGGGGTACACTGAGTGAGTCATCTGGTGGGCCTGGAAGCCCACTGAACCAGAGCACAGGAGCATGCAACAACAATAGTACACAAGGATTGGCAAACATGCCATGGAAGTAGATGGGCATTTGTAGATGAGCAGCGTCTTTACCAGAACCAGACTGTACTACTAATCACCAAGAAAGACTAGACTTTGTTTGTAATTGAGAAAGCCCCCTTTGTGTTAACTTAATGTAAAATTGTAGGTGTGCTGACGAACAAGGAGGAAGGTTGGTTTCTTTGTAGCCATAGAGGCCTTCCTCCCCTCACTACAATATAGGAGCCTAGCCCCTAGGAGGTGCCGTGGTGGTGTGAGACTAATACTAGCTCTAGCCATCCTTCCCCACCGGTTGGCGTTGTCTCTTATTTGGGAAGTTGGATCAGAGGTTTTCTTTTTTTTTTTTTTTTGGTTTTTGTTTTTGTGTTGAATGAGGTCATTGTTTTAGAAACAAAAGGTGGCTATTAAATTTTTTCTTCTAGGTATTCTACGAAAGTTTTACTCTCTCTCTCTCTCTCTCGGTGATCCACTCACGTACACATAGCACTTGGCTGACGTGCGTGGTGTCATATGATCATATCCTAGTTATAATCCAGGCAATTGTGAAACGAAAGCAATTGTTAACATTAAGGTTCAAAGTATCGAAAATGCTATGTGTATCGGAAAGTCAAATTTAAGAGACGTATCAGGATACATCTTGGATATGGAAACACATGGAAATGTAATAAATATTTTAATAAAATATAAATAAATATCAATATCACTAAATATAAGACATAAATGAGTTATTTATGCAAAAGAAATAGCACGTTTTAGTGGGTTTCATGAAAAATAACATATTATAATTAATAAACAGGAAGTCGGGAACAGAAACATGCTATCTAATTATGGACATAATAGATCAAGTAATTATTTTGCATGTTTTATTTTAAAAATTAAATTAAAATTAAGAAAAGTAAATATGTAACAAAAAATTGAATGGATTTATGGACATAATAGAGGAAATAATTAGTCTGCATATTTTATTCTAAAAGTAAACTAAAGTTAAAAAAAAAATATCAATGATTCAATGTTTTAAAACACAGAGGTGTTCCACTAGAGGCGTGAAGCATAATTCAGAATGCAAGAGGCATAAGCTTCCTTAAGAGGAGGAAGGAAGAAGGAGGAAGGAGGAAGGGGGGATTTCATTTTTTTTTCTTTATCTTTAATAAAAATCTTTTATATTAAAAAAAAATGCATAACATTTGTTAAAAGGGGGGTCTTGTTGAAGTGAAGCGAGCTCGCCGAAGCGGAGCAAGGCCCCCCTAACTCTAAAAAATAAAATTGGGCTACATCGAAAAGGGGGACGGGGGGGTCAGGGGGGCGAGCAGGGGGCAAACCACTTTCTTTCCCCTTATCTTTTCTAACATTGGCTGAAAATGTAAAAAAAAAAATTGTAAAAACATTTATTTTCACTCCTTTTTACACAACCTTGAAAAACTTATTGAATCTTGGCATCTTGCAAATTTATAAATGTTTTTGGAAAATTTTTACAAGATTTGAGTCTTTAGAAAGATGGCTTTTTGGAAGGTTTGGGAAAGAAAGAGGGCTTCTGAAATGGGTTTAGAAGCCCTCTTTCGAAATCACTTCTATTTGTGTTTTAACAACAATAAAATCGTTGTGTATCGGCCGTGTTGCGTATCGGCCAATACACGACCGAAACTCACTGATACAACACCGATATGGCGTCGATACGCCTTTGACACGTCGAAAAGGAACGGTACGATTGATTTCAAACCGTTCCCTGTGCCGAAAGCCTTAAGACACGATACGTATCGGCCGATACGTGATGAAATTTTGAACCTTGGTTAACATTAGCCTTTAAGTCTTGTGCAAATTCATTTTAAACGCTTTAAGTGTAAAATGGTCATGGGGATGGGACGACTGGGTGAAGTCTCGTCTCGATGAAGTCTGGAATCTGATTCGAATCTGATACAACTCGATTATGCTGATGGAAACATGGCAGTCAATCATGAAGACTCGTGCCTACTGACAAACCATTATCCATATCACACCAAATCGCAGGATTGTTAGCCTCATAATAGGAATGGCAACGGGGCGGGATCATATTTGTCGTCCCCGACCCCAATTCCGATTTTGAAATTAACCCCATTTCCGTCCCCGATCCTCGTTGGGGATAAAATTTGTCCTCCATCCCCATCGGGGATGGGTTTCCCATGGGGACCTCAATCCCTAAAATGTCTTTAGATAACAATATTTTTTAAATAAATTTACTTAAAATAAATAAAAAATCTAAATTATAAATAATGTTTTAAATATGTTTTGATATATATAATATAATATAAATAATATACTCAAGGAGGGGTAGGGACCTATCCTCGACCCTGACCTTGACTAGGGATTCCTATTAATCCCCGTCCCCTTCCCTGCTCCGCCAAAGCAATCTCCATCCCCATCCTCTCCAATGATTGTAATCATTTGGCCATCAAAGGCCGTTGTAAATACGATTATAAATTATCATTGATAAGGTGAATAAAGGCATTGAGCTTTATCTGAATTTGATCCCTTGTATTTCTCCCTCTACTTCAGTGGTTGTGCTAACCGGCACCAATCCACGAGGTAAATCTAAACATTCTCGAAGATGAGAAGAGTCTAATATAAGATTGATATCAGAGCCACCCGTGAAGGGATGAGAGATCCATCATATGGATGGTCGAGCCCTGGTGGAAGGTTGGGCGAAATTTCAAAAATTTCTCTCTCCCATCTAGGAATCGCATTCCCTATTTTAGAAAACTACATTTTCAATGATCAATCTTGAACCAAACTGGATCAGATCTGAAACCAAAAGGGAGGAGAGGGATATACTTGATACGGAGTAGCAGTAACTCCCAATGAAGGTGTTTATGCCCAAGGAGAAAACCAAAACCTGCTTCCACTGAAGATGACACAGTGTGAGGTGAAGCAGGATCAGCAGGATGACTCTTCAGCAAGAATGGAGTAGAGGGCTGGTGAGCACGAGTTCAGATTGCTTATTCTACCAAGAACAATTCTTGATCACTCCCACAAGTGGAGATCGAACTGGGTAGGGGCGACAAGAACAGGGAAGAATTCTACACTTTTTTGTGTCTTGTTTGGTGTCTTTTGCATGTCCGCCCTGCTCTCTTATTTATAATTTTAAAGAAACAACCTTCTAATCTGATTAGGAGTTTCCTGATCCAAATCTTTATTTGAATCCGGACTCTTTATGTGATAAGGATAATCCCTTATCTTATCTGTAGTATAAGATTAGCTTAATCCTAATCAAATTAGGAGTTTCCTGATCCAAATCTTTATTTGGATCTGGACTCTTTAAGTGGATAAGACTTATCCTTATCTACTGATCCAAACCCAGATCCGCCCCTATTTAATTAATCTAATTAATCCAGTTTGAATTGGGCTTTAGGCCCATTAAGTTTATGTGCTCACTTAACCTCTTAACTCGTTGTCCAGTTGGCTCTCTTTGTATGGCGTGGGACCCAAACATTGATCTACACATCAGCCACATGAGTTCAACCCAACCTTTGTTACAAGGCCTGGCCGAATTCACTGTAGGAGACAGTGAACCCCTGAGTCCATCACCATGGGCTCTTAATGGGCCCAATATTTACACTAAATGATCATTGGGTCCAACCACTTTATGAAAACCCAAGGACTGTGGGTAGATGCAAGATTAGCCCATCAGGTATTACCCTCAATGGTCTTACACTTAACCTCTCAGCCCATAATGATCAAACACTGCCCGACAAGAGATGATCTCTCCCTCGTCTGCAAG
>NW_010729137.1:1199725-1212347 GCF_000365185.1 Nelumbo nucifera | reverse complement strand
TATATATATATATATATATATATATATATATATATATATGATATTTTCAGTAAATTTATTATAATCGGGTCCATCGGATCATACCAGATTGTCTCAAAAACCAATTGATTGGATTCTGAGTCTAAAATTATATTCTATCGGATCTGATTTGACTCTGGGTCATTATTTCTTATTGGATGAGCTCAGGTTTTAGCTGGACCCGACCCGCTAACAGCCCTATTGTCACACCCTTTTTTTTAAAGATAAAAGCATTGTATTAATAGAAGGAACAAAATACAAAGTTTTGTACAAATGATATAGATGGAGGATAATGAGATAGCAAAATATGATCCTGCGTAATATGTTTACTCCAATTGGCTATTTGATGCATAGGAACATTATACCTCCTATTAATAGCTAAAAATTGAATAGAACGAAAAAAAGAAAACAGATTTTTTTGTTTTTGTTAACAGTCCCAAAGTCAATCAGTGTAAAGAAGTTCTATTTTGGAGTGCATGAACAATTAATTGAGAATCTGAGTAGATCAAAATATTGGACTTTTCCGGTTGACGCGCATGAGAAATTCCTTGAAAGATAGCAAAAAACTCAGCTTCCTCCATTGATTTTAAACGTTTTCTGCCTCCTGCAACTTGAAGACATTCCAACTGGGTATTTAGTATGATAACACCATAAGTAAAAAGAGAATGATAGGTTTTCCTTGCATCAGTGAATATGAGGCAATCAGTAGATGATTTTACATGTAAACAAAGTTGTGGGGGTAACTCCTGAGTTGAACTTGGATTAGTTTGAGAATCCAAATATCATTAAAGAAAGTATTAACTTTTCGTATAACCCAAACATTGGAAATAGTTGAATCCTTAAAATTTTTTTCATTGCACGCAAACCAAATATAGTATAGAGCAATGGCATACCGGCTAAGAATTTTCCTAAACAGAGATCTGACAGAAATCTTATGATCAAGTTCAACAATGCAGTTAACCCAAGTAGAATGAGATATGTTGTTTAAATTTATATTCCAAGGAGAAACCAATAAGATGGATTGTGTAAAGGAGCATTCTAGACAAATGAGTCAAGGATTCTGGATGATTTTGACAAAATACACAAGTTTGATCTTGATTTCTAAAAAGAATTTTCTCCTTCGCAGGGATATAACCATGAATAATATGCCAGAAAAATAGTTGATAACAGGGAGGGCAAGGAAGGCGACAGATCCATTTAATACAAAATTTGAATTGGTCAGATAATTGTGGTATGTAATCCTAAAGTAAATCTTTGTATGGTACTGAGGATATAAATTTACCTGATGAGCGTTTGGTCCAGATCCAAGAAAAAGAAGTATTTGGTGGGAGGATAGGACTTTTAAGAATCTGAGATATTTGGATGCTATCGAAATAAGTTTGGATTATAGATATATTCCAGATTCCATTACTGATGAGATCCATGAAGGTAAGGTTTGATAGATGAGCAAGAATGGGATGATTAAGCATTTGAAACGTGTTACCATTTTGAATCCAAGGAAATTAGTCAATTTTACCAGTAGATGATTCCAAGACTAAAAAACCTACCTCCTGAAGAAGACTTTGAATTTTTGGCGCAGTAGATTTCCAAAAATAAGAGCTTGAACAAGGAATGGAGCAAGGGAAGATTACATTATTGGGAAGATATTTAGATTTCCATAATTGAGCCCACTATTTGTGTTGTTCATTAAGGTATCTCCAAGCGAATTTCTTAAGGACTAAGTTTACCAATTTAATTTCCCTAAACCCTAAATCGCCAGAAGATCTAGGAAGAGACAGTTTACTCCAAGAACACCAGTGATAAGGATGGAGATTAGTATTTGATTTACCCCACCAGAAATTTTTTATAATACGATCAATAGCAATAATAGTTTTTTGGGGCAGTTGGGCTACAATCGTGGTATGAGTAGGAATAGATTGAAGAACAGATTGAATGAGAATCCTTTGCCTGCTTGACTGATAGCGGAAGCTTTCCAACTATTAAGTTTATTCTTAAGATTACCCAGAATGAACGAAAGTTGGGAATGCTTATTTCTTCCCCAATTCAAAGGGTGACCTAAATATCTAGAATTTTCAAGGAGGTTTTTCATTTGAAGTTGTCTCCGAATCATTCTTTGATGTCTAGGATGGGTATTTTTGCTAAAATAAATGCCTGGTTTCTTTAAATTAATCAGTTGCTTTGAGGCATTTTGAAAGTGATGAAGAATGATTTTAAGGGCATCAAGTTCATCTTGATGGCTTCTTAAAAATAATAGAATGTCATCCGCAAAAAAGTAAATGAGAAATAATAGGGGCTCTAGGTGCTATTCGTAAGCCTTGGAGCTGATTAATGAGAATAGAGTAAGAGACAGAAGAGATAATTCTAGAATGATATGACAAAAGTCCTTGGAAAACTCTTAAGCTTTTAAAACTGCAAGGAGAAAAGACCATTCCAGTCGGTCATAGGCTTTTGCCATGTCCAATTTAATAGCCACATAGCCTATACCTTTTTTGTGATGTTTTAAAAAATGAAACATTTCATGGGCAATAATGGTATTATTTACCATTTGTCATCCTGGAATAAAAGTTGATTGATTGGGGAAAATACATTTATCCAGAACAGTACGAAGTCTATTGTCTGGAATCTTTGAAATAATTTTATATAAGACATTACAAAGATTGATTGGACGATAATCCTAAACTTTAGTATAGTTTTCTTTTTTGGGAATAAGTTATATAAAGGTATGATTGAGACGCTTCAATAGCTTCTTATTTTGGAAAAATTCCTTTGCAAAAGCTATGATTTCAGTACCCATCAGATCCCAATATTCTTTATAAACTAGAGCAGGCATACCATCCGGTCCTGGAGATTTGAGACTGCCTATACTAAAGAGAGCTGATTTGATTTCTTCCTCAGAAGGGATGGCAGTCAGATTCCTATTATCTTTCTTCCTTAGAAATGATAGGGGTAAAAATATTGTCAATAAAGGTTAGATCATTAGATGGTTGATGGGTAAAAAAGTTTGAAAAATAAGAGATGAAGACTCCTAGAATGTCTTTATGCTCTGTCACCCAAGATCCCTGAAAGTTTTTGATACCATGGATTTCATTTTTCCTTTGGCAACACATTGTACTTTTATGAAAATAATTTGTATTTTTATCTCCCAAGTTCAACCAGAGTTGTCTAGATCTTTGTCTCCAAAAACTCTCAATCTGTGATTGTATATCATCACAACTCTTGTATAAAGACAATTCTTATTTGATCCCAGGGGGTAGATTGTTCCACTTGGATTATCTAGGTTTCTAATTCATTTAATTTATGTTGGGGATCAATAAACTTTGACTTCCGCCAACTGGTTAGGTTAGCTTTAAGCCCTATTGTCACACCCGACTCTTTTATGTGGGCGAAGCTAAATACTCCAAAAGGGCTCTACAAGCTTAATGGTTTTAGCACTTCAAGCAACGACATGTGAAACAACTTTTACTTATTTGATTGATAATCCTCAACTGAGCCAGTTCTTTTACCCTGGAGTGCTTAATTGGGCCAATACTGGATCGGCCCAAATCCCTTATATTACTGCAAACGTGCAATGGAGCCCTAGGCTCAGCCATGTTTTGGATAGGATTATAAGGCCCCAGTCCGCACCGCTTTCATGTAGGGATGTCAACGGGTCGGGTTTGGCATAGGTTTGCCTCAACTCTAACTTGACCCTCCAACACCCTAACCCGAAACCAACCCGACTCGGCTTAAAAATACCTGGCTTGACTTGTATAATTTCAAATGTATTTTTTAACACATTTTAAAGACCTGAAATACATTAGTTTAAGTATGGTAATTGTTTTATAGATTCTAAGGTGTTATTTTCTCCATTTAAAAAAAGAAGAAAATCAAAATCAACATATAAATAAATTATAAACTTTAAGCCTATAAAGTTAGAAGTAAAAAAATTGCAAGAATACTTGGTATGTAAGCAGAGTATCATGACCTAACGGGGCGGGTCAGCCAAAATCCGAACCCAATTCGGTTCAAAGAATCAAAACCCTAACCCGATCCTAAACCAAATATAATTGACCCTAACCCGACCCTATAGGATTGGGTCAAGCCGGATTTACCATTTATTAACCCGACCCATTGACATCCCTTCTTTCATGGGAACGTTTCTCTTGTTCCAGACGTTTTGTGGAACAGAAACATGCTTGGACGTGTTTTGTAGGGAGAAACAGCCTGTTCTAGAACAAGAACAGGCTACCAAGAGCTTGTATTTGTCTCTTAGGCTGTTTTTGGTGTTTGGTTGCAATGCAAATAAATTTGCACTGGTGCAAAACTGTGGCAGTGCAAATGATTTAAGTGTAAATTCTGACCTATTCTTATTTCAAATTTTAGCTTATTTTGTTTGATTGCATTACAAATGAAGTAAACTAAGACATGAAATAGAATAAAATAAAATTAAATGAAAATTTGCATTTTTTTATTTGCACTCCCATGCATTTGTATTAGTACAACTAAACACAGCCTTATGTGTGTATGTATACAAATATACAATTTCAAAGATAAGCATGATTTTTTTAAATGATTTGTAATTTCTTTCCTTATTGATTATTCTCCAAATTTTTTTCCGTAATTTTAATTATTTCGTAAATCATGTAAAGATTTTAAAAGTGTGGTATTTTTTTTTTTTTGTAACAATCATTTAATCGTTTTTAAGTGTATTGGTCTAAAGAAAAATCTTAAAAATTAATAGGACTATCCAAACAAACATCATTTCTATTTTTATAGAACAGAAATATGTTCCTAAGAAATAATTTGTCAAACAAATCAGTGATTTTATCAGGAACAAAAAACAGGATTTCTGTTCCAAAACAATAATTTTCTCAAAAACAAAAATATGTAGTAAAGATACCAAAGTGGGCCTATGATATCGTCTTCGTCTTTCTTTTATCTTGCTTCCGTGGCTCCAGGACCTACCACTGATTGGTCCTGGGTCAGTCTGTTTTGCAATCGGAACCCACCACCGATCACTCGCACTTAATAGATTCATTGTCTTTTATTTTTTGGTAGAACAAATAGATCCACTGAAGTAGCCAAAAATCAGTTGAACAAATTAGAGTTAAACCTGTTCTATTTCTATAAAAGACTATCAGAAAAATGCAATGATCGGACGGCTAGATTAAGGCAATGTCTCTGATGGGACTCATTGACTGGTGCGGGGGTGGGGGTAAGAATAAGATGCGTAACAGCCGATGTGTGAGGCCCACCAACCCAAAGCGCTCCCTTAATCGATAAAGATCCCATATTTTAAGGCCGGTTCAAATTTATTTGCCACGTGGCTAGGAAAACAAACACAAAAGAAAAAGTTGTACTAGTAACACTATTTTTAATGTTTACATGTAAATAAAGAAACTTGATATTCGTCATTTCACTCTATGTGAGGAACAAGTGCCCTTTCCTTTTTCAAAGAAAAAGAAAGAAAACAAAAACAGGACAGATGAGAGCAGAAACATATAAAACCAATGAAAAAACGTCAAGCGTTAGTGTATGGTCAAGAAGAAAAGAAAACACTAGAAGAAGCTGAAATTGCTGAATCTCAAGCTTCCATAGCTTGCACTGGCATAGGCATTAAGGAGTTCATTCTGTGCAGACCAAAACTCTGCTTTCAATCCAGCTCTTCTGAGAGCCTTGAGTATCTTGTTCCGATGCGTGTACCCTGTTACAGTAACCTTCTGACTGCTAACATCCACTTCAACCTTCTCAATCCCTGTGTGTAGAGAGATGAACCAAAACATTTGATATTCATCAACTCAACTGCTTCATATATATATATATATATATATATACTGAGATTTGTTCATTAAATGATGATTAATGCTAAAATAACAATCACACCTTTTATTTTTGATAAGCATTTCCTGAGTCTCTTCTCATGTATGCCAACCATCTCCACCTTCAATTCCACAGTCTGCAATGTACCAAAGAAATTGTGTAAACGGGAAAAGCAAATTTGTTCAGATCAAGGTTAATTGTTATTCACTTTTGTGTAGTAGCCATGAATAGAAAATATAGTAAGCAGTGAAAAATGGTTAAATCAATGAGGCTGCTGGCCTCTAGAAGCAAGCCCTCAGGTTATAACCATATAGCTTTGACAATGGAAAATTCAATCTCTCTGACCATGTGAAATTGTGAATATCTCACTCAAGTGGAGTGGACAAAACCCTTGAGATTGAGAATTACAGTAACCCATAAGAAAAAAAAAAAGAGAGAGAGAGAGAAGAAAACCATACCTCCATGAAGAAGAAGCCTAGATTGAGAAATGATGAATTTGATAATGATGATGATGTAGATATTGAGGAGAAGAGGAGTGTGAGGAGGGAAACAAACAGGGACAACAAAATGATTAGAGAACAATTGGAATGAGGGGAGGGAATGAACAGAGGAGAGGAATGTTGGCATATATAGGACGATGGGGACATGAGAAAAGATGGAACAAACAGAAAAGTGGAGAGGTGGTAGGTCTGAGAGAGAAGTAGGAGTATTTGATATGCTTTGCTTTGCTTTTTCAAAGAGCAATGAAAACGAGAAAAAACAGGAAAACGGTTATCTCGAGGGGGGTTTACGAGCTCAAGCTTCAAGGCTCCTCGTCTATGGAAAGCAATGCGAGTCTCCAAGTTTTTGAAATGATGGGCTTTGACGGGTCCAACTTTGCTTTTCTAGACAGGATCTTTATCTTTCAAGTCTAGACACAACCAATATACAGAGAGAGAGAGAGAGGAGTTTGTGTAGTGTACTTAACACATGCACCTTGGTTCTGATGAGAAGAGAGACTCAGGAAATGTTTGTGATCATCAATTCCAGTTCGGATGGTTGTGATCATCCAATCCAATTGATGGAGGCAGGCCCCACCCCACCTCTCCAGCCAAAAGGGAGGGGAGGGGAGGGTTGCCGTTTGTTTTTATTTCTATCTTCATCACGCCTTGTCTCGTCTGTGATTGATGTTCTCATTAATGAAATGTGATTGATCTCTTTGCCCGAACCGCACCGCATTGGGCAAAAGGGAAAGAGTAAAAAAAAAAGAAAAAGAGAATTTTGCCTCACCAAATAAACCGTGGAACAAGTTTGGTATTTTTTGGGTAGTGTTGTTTTCTTGCTTACAATTGCATCTATGCTTACGTGGCAATTTACGGCTTTTAATCAATATTTATTGATAAAAGTTCAGGAATCAGCATAGAGGAGCATTTGATTTAATGACCGATCGGAAAATGAGACTGTTTTGACCATCGATTTTTGGGTTAGTGGTTTGACGATGCAGTTTAAATGAATAATTCATTATAATTTAAAAAAAATGTAAAAAACAGTTAAAATCGTTGTTCGAGCCAAAGGGATTGATAATTCGATCACCTGGGTCAGTGAATTACTAATTAAATTAATGGTTTTTGACAAAAAAAGCAATTCCGAATGAGATGGAGAATCAATTGTTTGAAAATTAGAATCTGCTCGTCACAAGGTGCACTTCATCAATACATGGTGATGACGTTGATGATGAAAATTGATCCGGAGATGGTCCGGTAAAGTAAAGATGCAAAAAATTGGAAGGCGACGTACGGATATTCTCGCATCTTTGATTCTTTCTTTCTTTGTTTTAGCAAGTCTTTGGAGTGGGATTGGGGCGAGGGAAGGATGAGGGAACAAAACAAAAATCCAAGACAGGATGAACCCTCGAGAAGATTCTATGGGAGTCCAGTAACTTGGGATCAGCACAGCAGGCGGTTTGAATCTCAATGGTTTATTTTCTCGAGAATTGCGTCAAGATGGCGAGATTCTGCTTTTTTTTCTTTTTTTTGAAAAAAAAAATCATTGCAAGCTTGATTAGTTTAAGTCTCTGCTTTTGTGTTTGATCATTGATGAAGATTAACTTAAGCCTTAAGTCTTCTTTCTAATATTCTATTTCTTCATAATGTAACATGGGAAGCACTTCCTTTTATGGAGTCGGACAGCTTAGGTTGCTTAACTTAAATTAAAACTAAATTCTTCAGCCAAGCCAAAAGACTTGGAACAGGAGGTCAGTTTGGATGATTGAATTCAGTCAGTGAAACAATAGTTTCCACTTTCCAGCTTGATAATTAGATTTTGGTTAATAATAATTCGAATGTTGGGTTGGCCGGTGAACGTGAACGTGATCCTCTGCGGTCACTCTTTTCTGCCATCTCAACTGGAGTGGGTCAGGTTAATTGGTTGGATTTTGGATGGAGACAATTTTCTTCGTTGAACATTCAAATGATATAGAAGACAAGTCCATTGGGTACGAAGTGTGAACAGTATAGGCCTATTTATATCTTGTGCTGAAACTTAATTAATTATATTATAATTAATTGTTTAAAATCCATCTCTCACTTTTTCTGAATTCTCTTAAATTTATCACAATTTTTTAAAATATCTAAAACTCACTGAGATTTTATTTTCTAAGACTCATCATTGTTACAACACGGTTAAAGTTGAATGACCCAAATTGTCCACGTCAACCTAAATGCATATTTCATAACTAAACTGCCCCTGAATGGTGAATTGGCTTGTTAAACTTTTTTTTTTACCGAAATGCATATTTCATGACTAAATTGCCCATGAAAGTTTTTTCGACCGAAATGCATATAAATTAGCACACTTGTTGCACTTTCTTCAGACTTAATTATCAACAAACAATGAAAATGGATTCCCATGGAAGTTTTTCTCTTCTTCTACTTCTTCTTTCATCCTACTCTTCCTCCTCGTTTCATCTTCTCTCCCATCTCCAGCTCTCTATGATTCCACTCCTCGCTGCAACCCAGCTGACAATGGAGCCCTCTTGAGAATCAAAGAATCTTTGAACATCCCTGACTACTTGACAGACTGGAATTCCAGCAAGGAATGTTGTGACTGGAGCCATGTCAGGTGCGGGGCATATTCCGGTGAAGTCATTGTTCTGGTCCTTGATTCTATCAAATCTCCCTTCAAAATTTCAGCAGCCATTGGTGACCTCTCCCACCTCTTGGCCCTTGCATTCTATGACATCCCCAACCTCATTGGCTCCATCCCTTCATCATTCACAAAGCTTCAGACTCCGGTATCCCTCACCAGACGTAACACCACTCTCTTCGGCCCCATCCCAGAGTTCCTCAGCTAACTCAAAAATCTCCGGGAGCTGGAGTTGCCCTACAACCAGCTTTCTGGCTCAACCCCAACTTCCCTCGTCAACCTCAATGAACTGAAGCTTCTTAGCCTAGGATGGAACAGACTCACCAGAAACATACCCAACTCATTCGATTTGTCGTATAACAATCTCGTCGGGGACGCATCGATTTTGTTCAGGGAGAATGCAACAGCAACGTCGATCAATCTATCTAATAACCAGCTAGACTTTGATCTGTCGAGCGTGAGGTTTCCAAGGAGCTTGAAATCTTTGGATTTATCGCACAAGAAAGGTCATGGAAAGCCTGGAGATGTTTAGTTCAGATGCAATAGCTCCAATTGAGCAAGTTCAAAAGGTTAGGCAGTCAAAAGGTTTGTCAGATGAACGAAAAATCCTGTGAAGGAACCTTAATAGTGTATGTGTTTGTGCATAAACATGAGAAGCAATATTCAAAATGTTCTTCTTCTCAGACCATGAGAGAGGCAATAATTGACCATTCTTCTTCTCAGACGATGAGAGAAGCAGCGGCCGGTGAGAAGTTGCGGGCTGTACTCCAACTGCTCTTCTTTTCAGACGATGGGGACAGTCTTCATGAGCATCTGACCGTTCTTAGACGAAGGTATGAGAAAGCAGCGACCAGTGAGAAGTTGCAGACTGTTCTTCTCTGACGCATCTTGTTCTTCTTCAAGTTCTCAAACAAAGGGGAAGCAATGACCGATGAAGGGTAAAATGATAAATTAATGATGCCTGTTAATCAAGTTATCGTTATCTCAATGACATGGTGAATTTTGGACGTTTTGAAAAGTTGTGGTGGGTTTAAGAGAATTCAGAAAAAGTGAATGGATTTTGGACAATTACCCTTATATTATAATACGATGACATCCAATAGTAGACTACCTGGTCAAAGTGACTGATACCATCTCAAAGAACCGTTCAACCTAAAATCTTAAGCTGTTAAATCCTTAAATAGATTTTATTCTCTAACAGGGATGAATTGTTTATCCACATGATTCTCTGGTATCCTTAAATACCATAGGACTCAATATAGTAGAAAATAAATACGGGATTCATGGTCAACTTATTGATTGTCCTACTTACTTATCGCTAAATACCAAACGGGTCCTATTAATGATTCATCTTCTTTTGAATGACAATCTTATAATATGTCTTATAAGCGATCACCTAAGTCTGCTCCCTGGATGAGTCGCAGCTCTGATTCTGAATGGTTGCAGTTAGACCTTGTGCTGTTGGCTGGCATGTAATGTGTAGATTTAAGTTTAATGCATGCTAATATTGTGCCCACCGCCCATAGTAATACTTGTTTTGATGACGATCATAGCCTGATATGATATGATACAGCATTCGTTCTTCGACAATGATCCTCATCTTATTAACCAAAGTTCAGAATTTGCAAACTTGGTTGCTCCCCTACCCCCCTCCACCTTCTTATTCTCTAAATTTTTCCCTTGTCTCATTCGCTTTTCAGGAAATTATTATGCGATTATAGCAAATAAGAGCAACTTTTGGCCCTTAACATCAATAAAAATAATATATTTAAAAAAAAATTCAAAAATAGGTTATTTTTTTAAAAATAATATCAGTTAAGGGTAAAAGCATTATTCATCTTCTTCCTCTTGCAATCCATTCATCGGTGCTGCCGTCTGTCACCTCTGCCTCCACCCACCTCCGGCAATGTTGCCGGAGACGGAGGCGAAGGTGGGCGAAGGTGGCGGCATTGGGTAGAGAAATGACCACCAGTGCTGCCGCCACCGCTTCTGTCTCCACCCACCTCCGGCAACGTTGTTAGAGGCGGCGCCAATGAATGGATTGCAAGAAGAAGAAGATGACCAATGTTTTTGCCCTTAATTGATATTATTTTTAAAAAGTTAACCTATTTTTAAAATTTTTTTAAATATATTACTTTTATTGATATTAAGGGCCAAAAGTTGCCCTTATCTTATCTGCTATAAACCCAATTATTTATTAGGGTAAATATGGGAAATATTTACTTGGATAAACATATTTATCCATATTCTTTTTTTCCTCAAAGTTTAGGTAAAAATATTACTTACCCACCTGGAAGATGTATATCATTTACTCGAGTAATACCCAAAAAATAAATAAAATTTTCATAAACCTCACATAAATGTAAAAAAAAATAAGGGTTAATATGTGGAAACCAAAATCCTATTAACCAACTTTCCCCTTTCAAAATCCGAAAAAACAACGAATAGGCCATAAGGTTGTATTTGGTTTGAAAAAAAAAGTAGGGACAGGAAGGGAAAGGTAAGGGAACCTATACAAGCTTTGTAAAGGTTTGCTTACCTTTACCTACTATTTCCTTCAAATCAAACATAGCCTAAAATGTTTTTTTTAACTCCCATTCTAATTAGTAATAAGCTTACAACGAAAACAAAGTCTGCAAGAGCTTCTAAATATTCTCAAAACTACTCGGCTAATATTGCATTAAATTGTCGTGCACATTAAGCTACAAGTTTCAGGGACCAAGATCGAAGAGATGATCTAGCAATTGAATTGGATGGAGATTGTGAGAAAGAAGTCTCATCATGCCTCCTTGTTTAGCATAGTTTACACAGTTGACACTTACAGCTCTCGTTATCAACTTGAATTATCTGTAGCCCCCCTTACATTATTACAATGAAGCTACTGATGTAGCATTTGCTCTTGTAAAAGACAAGGCCCCTGCTGCTCTCTTACAACTCGTCCTTTGCGTCATCTTTATTCATGTAGGATGCATATGCTTGGATGATTGACTCATATATCTCAATTCCTCTCAAGTACTCGGCCTGGCTTAGAAACTGCAAAATAAAACCGATAAGGCACTTAAAAGTCCACATTGAATTGCATATCAATTTATTAAAGCATAATGAATATGGCAAGTGGGAAATGATTTAATGGCCCATAGTTTATCAATAGATATAACATTGAAGAGAAGGGAATGGTGAAACAGGATCATGATATGTATACAGGCAATGGTGCTATTTTTCCTTTTTCTCCACACCACACTTGCAGGGTTTGAAAATGCTATTGAGAAAAGGAGATAAAAAAGCACAATAAAAGAGAAAACATGCCACACCAAGATTACTACTTACATAAGTAGCAATTACACTGCATGATAAAGCAGGTGTTTTATACAGTGGCGGAGCCAGGAATATTCAACTGTACCCAATACAAGCTAGGTGTGAATACACACCCAAAAACACACTTGTTGGGTATTGGGTTTTTCCAGTTGCTCATTTGGGTAGTTCGAATTGGATCAATTATGACACAGTTCCATCATCTCCACCCGCTTACCAAAAAACAGGTAGTTCGAAAGACGTAGGCCTGGACCTAGGCCATAGCCCATATCATAGGTGTAAAGCCTGGCCTAACCCATGATGACCCCTTAAGAGAGAGAGAGAGAGAGAGAGAGAGAGAGAGAGAGAGAGAGAGAGAGAGAGAGAGAGC
>NW_010729137.1:1188212-1199649 GCF_000365185.1 Nelumbo nucifera | reverse complement strand
TTTTCTGGTAAAGAATAAAGAGAATTTTCCATTAAAACAAAAAAAGGGCATAAGTACAATATAGGGTGATAAGATATCACCACAAGTATGTTAGTAGCCCCAATAAACCCCCAAAGGCTTAAGAAAACCACTGCTTACACCCAAGGCATGTATAGTTATAGAACATAGAACCAAGTAGATACTAACCTCATTGTGATCATGAAGGAGAATTGGCGTGTTTGCCATGGGAGAGAAGCCAATTGCAGGCAATCCACGTGTACGGAAGTGTCGAGCATCTGTTGAGGCAGGAAATATCTCTGGCTTACCGAGTTTTCCACTGGCTTTCTTTACAGCCTCTTCTAGCAATGCCCACCATGGGTTAGAACTGTCAGTAGCAGTGAGGATTGGCTTCCCATGCTTGTTCACAGAAACCTTCTGTTTAAACTGACCAAATTACAGCCACTGATAAGACATCTACTAATTCAAATTCTACATGTATTGACACTTGGTCATATGATTACAACATAACAACAATATCCATGAAATCGAAGCACCACTTCTACTGATTTCTTAGGGGTAAATTGCTTATGATCCCCTTGGATTTTGGTCAAATACTAAGATTTCACCCCTTGTATTTTGAGGGTAAGTTACTTATTCCACCTCTCTACTAAGATGTGTCAGTTTTGGTGACAGAAGTGTTAACATGACATTTAAAACTTTTCAGACGTCCATTTTACCCAAAAAAAATTGAAATGGTTATCTATATATATATATATATATATATATATATATAAAGAGCGAATAGCCCCATTTTCTGGAATTTTCATTAGACATTTTTACCCCTTATCTAAGCAACATACAACAGGCATAAAAAAGGGCATATATGTCCTTTACTCTCACTCCAAAAACTGCCCACTTATAACTGTTTAAAAACTGTCCATGAATTGTATTAGAGATACTGTCACGTGCAAATGCACGTACATGTTTACTAGTGTGTGTGTGTGTGTGTGTGTGTATATATATATATATATATATGTATGTATTGGAGGCAAAGCCAATATTTTATTGTTAAGGATATTTTGGTAAAATACCTATTTCTGTGATTCTGTCTTGGTTCTGTCTGTTTTAATTCACAAACCCCCACAGTCAATGGGGGTAATAAGTAAACTTCAGCGGGGGTCTTAGTATTTGAACAACCCCCAGGGGGAATAAATAGTTTACCCTTTTTTAAATCCACTTCTCCTTTCATGTTAAATGTCAAAAAGATGCAAAAAATATAAGGTTAGATTGTACAGACATCTAATGGTGTTCAGTCTAGGAGAGATCTGAGGTGGAAATTGGCTTAATAGCTCCAGCATATTGCCACAATTGGGAACAGTAACATTGCAGTGCCAAACTAGAGAAGTTCCTAATATTCGGAATATCAAACATAAATGAATTTTTTTCATGGAATGAATGGTTGAACCCAAAATTGGTTATAATATAAAGCACTAAACAGCAACCTCACTATATTAATCCCTCACACCTGCTTTATTTTCTCCATGAGAATCATCTTTTTGTTCAAGCCCTGTCCTTAAGAGAATAAACATGTTTCAAGAATTTTAGGCACAAGTTCAGAATGAATTCCAACTTTAATCCCATAAAGCATGGTTTAGAACAGATATGATGCCCTGCTGACATGGTTCTGCTTACTGACAGGGTGTTTGGTACCTTTGCTTGGTGTTGTAAGTCTTAATGTTTGTACCCGAATAATAGCATTGGAATTGGGAAAGTAAGGTATTTTGGCACATAATACAATGCACATTTGTTTATTGTAGTCTAAAACATATAAGTGCCACTAGATGCCACATAAGACAACCAAAGTGGAAATGCCACCCTGTTGGGGAAATGCTAAAAGGATGTTTCTCCCAACAAGCCCATGCACATAACCTTATGTAAAGGATAGTACAAACATTTGAACTTAAACGTGAAACCTGCCCAACCAAAAATGATTTTGGTAATATGAAGTCAAAACTCTAACATGGCGCTTACATGGACTTTAAGTGGCAATACAACACCACAGTTCTGGACATCCTCCAAGCTTGAGGAATCCTATGGTTTTCTGATTATAAGTACTAATTTTCTTTTTCTTTTTTTTTTTTGTTTTGATAGGTAAGTACCTAATTTTATTTTCTTATATAATGGACTTTCCTTTTGAATGGTAACTTGTATTATGGATATTAGCAGTAACAGACTTCCTATCATTTAACAGCATAGATGGCTTCCATTTTCACCTAGCTTCAAAACAGAGTTAAGAAGAAACTCATAATATTAAGGACTTTCCTTCTTTTTTTTTATTTTGGTTTGGGGGAAGGGGGTTAAAACTCTTTCACATAGAAAATGGTAAAAGCATCATTATGTCATCAACTATCATAAGAAGGATTGAACTAAAACAGTTGTTTATCTTCAACTACTAAATTGCAATCGGAAACATGTGAAGATTTTATTAGTGCCTGAGTACCTCAAAAGTCATATTGCGCGAAGAAGGAGCCCATTCCTCAGCAATCCGTCTTTCCAGAGATGGCTGATCAGCAGTTGGTGGTAACCTAATGTCAAAACCTGCTTCTGCTTCAGATGGCTGGAGATTCATGACAAAACCCTGATGGAAGAAGAATACAAGAAACATAAGGCCATTGAAATAGCTGTAGATGTTGTCAACCTAGCTCCAACTTTTTGCAATGACTATTTAATCTATGTGTCATAAGATACCTGATCAACGATGTACCATCACAAATAAAAATATAAATCACAGCAAGAAGAAAAGGATGATGAAATAGACAAATAGAAATATTTGACATGACTATGAGGAATGTGGAGTAAAATTAGAAATAAATCAATGCAGTATGCACAGAACTTACCGAAGGTACCAACTGGAAATAAAAGAGTCAACTACAAACAATGAAGCTACCAATAATGATAAGTGAGTGACTTGGTGCAAATTAAATGTTTTAAAAGGACAGGAGAAGGTCAAATGGAATTTTCCAAGAAATAATGAGAGAATTGAGGGGGATGGAATGTGAGACCAAGGTGCTGTTTGATAACGGCTGATGTTAATGAACTGAGTGACTTATTGTTTTGTCTTTTATTTATTTATTTATTATTTTTTTTTAAACTGTAAGGTAAAGTATTTCATCAAAATCAAAATGAAAAAAATACAATGAAGCCCCTGTACAATGAGAAACTGAACAGAGGATATACAATTCTGCCCATTACAGCCCAATGCCCAAAACAATAACTATCTATTCCTGACAAAAAGGAAATCAAAATAAAAAAAAAAAGAACTATAATGTCCATTTCTAAATAAAAGGTGAACTGCCAACCATGAATGAGCCATCCCCAGAATTTTGCTTAAGATTGCTTCCTTTGAAGTGTGATTTCCTTCAAACATTCTCCTGTTTCTTTCACACCACACAGCCCAGAAAACTGCTGAGGGGAGTATGTTCCATGCCACCTTTCCGGCCCTACTTAATCCTTCTAGGCACCATGCCTTTATGAATCCCTTCACATCGGCTGAGAAACACAGCTTAACACCAAACAGACCTAACAGTCTTAACCAGATCCAGTGAGTATACTCACAGTTAATCAACAAATGGCTAAAGTACAAGCCAAATCCGCCATCTCTAAGCCTCTTCTGACTAGATTCTCTTCGGTTAGGATCTTCTCCAGCACTGCTGACCATATAAAGAAGCCAGCTTTGATCCATATCTTGTCACTTGGAAAAGAAGTGTTATCCTCCCTTGATGCATAATTGAAAAAAGATTTTACAGAAAAACTACCTGATTTCTCAAACATCCAATTTATTTTGTCTTCCCCTAAACCAGTTGTCTCTGAGTCATATAGAATCTGGAGCAAGCTGATTAGAGAAGTGACCTCCCAATTGTTTAAGTTCCTCCTGAATTGGGGGTTCCACAAGCAATATCCACTCTGTCTATCCAAATATTCAGCTACAGTTGCATTCTTATTTGTAGCTATTTCAAACAGGAAATATGGACATCAAAGGACCTTCACACGAGTGATCCTTCCAAAAGAGAACCCTCCGGCCCTTTCCCACTTTATATTCTATGCCCTTCAAAAATTGAGGTTGTATTTCCTGAACTGCCTTCCAATTTGAACATCCATAGATTAATTTGACCTCTTCTGTTTCCCACTCCCTGCTACTAGACCCGTAATTGGCTACAACTAACCATCTCCACAGGCTATCTGACTGCTCATTAAATTTCCATAATCATTTTCCAAGCAATGCAGTATTTACATCTTTCACTGATCTGATCCCTAGACCCCCATTAGCTTTAGAGAAGCAAATTTTCTTCCAGTTTACCAAGTGGCATTTTGATTCCTCCTTCCATCCCCTCCACAAAAAGCCACTCATCTTTTTTTCCAACACTGCAGCCCATTTAGCTAGAATTGGGAATAGAGATAGATAAAACACAAGAAAGGAGGAGAGCACACTTTTAATTAAAGTGACTTTGCCCCCTTTGGACAAGTATTTGGTCTTCCACAATGCTAATTTTCTGTCCACCTTCTCCAAGATGGGCTCCCAAATGGATTTGTGAGCCCATCTTGGAGAAGGTGGACGAACTTATTAAGCTCTACAAATTCAACCTAAAACTATTGAAAATCCAATTCAAGTAAAACTAAAACAATACCAAAGCATCAATACATCCGTTGTCCTTTGTTCAAAAGCTTACAGTTGGAGTAGGCGTGCCAGCTTTCAAGAAGACCATGTTTGCAGAAATGACATCGCCCTCAGCCTTCAAACCTGTCTTCACCATATCGAATTGTGCAGCCCGGAACTTCATCACACTCTCGATGCTCTTCAACAGGTTCTCCATCGCACTATTGTCGTAAAGCTTTGAACCATGAGCAGGAGCCCCAGTTGCCTTAATAACAAGCCACCATGGACACCTTTCTGCATAGAAAACCCTGTAATTCTCATTCGTTGAGGCTAATCCTGTAACAATCAAAACAAATGGTGTCAAACCGCAAAAGTATGTAAGAACACAGAAGCAAAACTTATTCCACTAAAGCCTTTTTAGGTCAAAAATAAAAAACTGTTTAATCAGATTCGATTAAATTATCACCGGTGATGTTAATTAATGATGAAAATACTACTGAAGTTACCTTCATCAAGGACGATTCCAACATTCATTTCACGGAATATCTCGGACTCCGCAAATTTCTCGGCGCCATCATGACCTCCGATTTCCTCATCGGGGACAAAAGATAAGTAAACGGTCCTCACCGGATGGAATCCAGAATCCTTCAATCGGCGGATGGCCTCGAGGTACTGCATGCCAACACATTTCATGTCCTGCGATCCTCTGGCGTAAATATTGCCAGCCTGATCGAGGTGGGCGTCGAAAGGAGGGTGATTCCATTTCTGAAGTTCGGCGGGAACGACGTCGGTGTGTGAGTTCAGGAGAATTGAAGGAAGGTCCGGGTTTTTACCAGGCCATTTGAGGAGTATCACAGGCTTCCCTTTGATGAACTCTAAGGTTTGATATTCCAGGGCTAGGGCTTTAGCCTGGGAGAGGATGAAATTTGCAGCTGCGGAGTAATCAGGGTTCGGATGGGCTGTGTTGATTTGCAGGTATTTCTGGAATCTGGTGATCGCCCCCGTTGGGTCGTCTGCAGCTGAAACAACGATTAAGGGCTTTAAGAAGAACAAGAGAAGGAAAATCAGTGAATGAAGGCGAGCAAACACGGAGGAATTTCTATGAATTACATCCATCTTTTTTCTTTCCTTTTTTTTCCCCGAAGAGCTCAGACGGGTCGAGACTGAACTGAGAGACTGAGTTTATCCACGGAACGTACTTCGGCTACGGTAGTGGTTGAGACTTGAGAACACTTAAAAAAAATCTGTACTTTGGGGCTAGAGAATAGTACCTGATAAAAAAGTTTCTTTTAATAGTAGTTGATAAAAAAGTGAGGAATAGTACCTTTTTTTTAAGAAGTAGTGACCTCAATTTGGCTTTTTTTAAGTACTTAAAAAAAATAATGGGATGAACCATTCCTCGATAATTTTTTTAAATACTTAAAATTATCTCTGTGAGAGTTATACCTCCTCCATTCATTCGAACCTCAAATCCAAGTAGTGACGCATCAGTTGCAGGTCCACCGGTGACAATTGGAGGTGAAGAACAGTGGCCAGCAAACCTGTCGTTTGGCAAGTGGGCTACGACAACACATGGCACCCTGTCTTGAAACACATTCTTTGAGTTTTGAGTGCTATTCTCATCCCTTTCAATTGCTACTTTCTCTTCTTTTGTTTCGTAAGATTGTTGGGTCTAAAGTGTTGGAGCAATTCGGGGAGAGAGATATGCTATGTAGCCGAAAAAATGTTTAGCCTTTTTATAAAGAAAGATGTGAGGAAGATATTGAAGCGCAAGGACAGTGATGCCGAAGAAAAAGGTAACTACTCTCTCTTCTTTCCCTTTTCTATTAACTATAGACTAGTGGAGGGGGCCCTATGTTGTAGGGGCTCGCTCATAAACTATCAAGCTCCAAATCAGTTCAAATTAGAGACTTAAGCTCAGCTTGAGTCAAAATCTTAGCTACTTTTGATTGCAGGTCTCTCAAGCAGCCGGGGTCTCCCTCTATTGCCAAGGTGCCAAATCGAGGTCTCCCTCAGTTGTTGAAGTGTTGAGCTGAGGTTTCCTTAGCAGGCGAGGTATCGAGCTAAGGTCCCCCTTAGTTGACAAGGTGTCGAGCTGAGGTCTCCCGTAGTTGTCAAAGTGTTGAGCTGATATATCCCTCAGTGACCGAGGTGCTGAGCCGAGGTCTCCCTCAATGGTCGAGGTGTCGTCTAGCTTGAGTTCGATTCAAATTAGAGACTTGAGCTTGAGCTCAAAAGTTCGAGCTCGGCTCGACTCAAACTCAACTACCTTTGGTTGTAGGTCCCCTAACAGCCAAGATGCTGGGTTGAGGTCTCCCTTAGTTGGAGAGAGAGTGGCATTCTTGTAATTTATAGAGAGAGAGAGATGGCATTCTTGTAATTTGTAAGAAAAAGAGATAAGGAATTAGTAGGAAAGAGAGTGGCATTCTTATAATTTGAAAGAAAAAAAGGCAAAAGATACTATTAGATTCCATTTCCCTCATCCTAAGCCTTCTTACGTACACATTTCAGCTTAATATATTTATATTGATTTGCTTGAGTTACAGATGTGGGTATTTGATTTTGGAGTTTTTTAATTGCTTTTCTATTATCGACATTTTGTTTTGTGGTTAGAGTTCTAGGGTTACGTTGATTTGGTTTACAATGCAGTATTACATTTGAAAAAGGAAGACAAAAAAGGGGTTCATTTTTACTTGGTGAACTTAGAATTTTTTGTGCTCTCTCCCCCCAATCTGTAGTTAGGGTTGATGGGCTTTGGTAGATTTGGTCTAGGAATGGAAGTGTTAATTGAAAGAACAGTTACGGTACATCAGAGAGATGGGTCCTTTCACTATGGGGGAATGCGGGTTTATTTTGTTCTTGGGTTATGGATTTTTTTTTCTTTTCTTTCATGTGTTTCTGATCGTACAACAGAAACAATGGTGAAAAGGAAGAAGAATTTGATGGAATTCCATCTATTCTTGATTCATTAGTAGATGTTTTAGCCTTTATGTTCGAACCTACAGGAACGTTGAAATTTTGCTTCCTTTTCAAACACTACTTAAACATAGAGAGAAGATGTTTCATCTCAGGCCGGTGTTTTACTCAAATGGAGGTGAAGAGGCGAACGATTGCTGGATGCTGAAGAAGCTCTTGTAAAGAGCTCTAATCACAATTCTACTAGTAAGAAAGAAGTAGAAACACTTGTTAGATGCATCAGAACAAGAACCAAAAGATAAGGTTATGAAGTGAGAGATAAAATTGTCATTTGTGTCAATATAAACACTTTTGAGAAAAGTAACTTACCAAAATCCCCACTCCAATAAGTACTTAAAAACATAATAAATAATTTGAAAAATGGATTACCAAATAACATTAAGTAATTGTTAAAACAAGTATAACAAGTACAATCATCCGTTCCGCCAAGCTGAGTTAGAGTTGACATGCATGGAAAAAACCTGAAAAGCACATAGGCAAAATGGTCATTTCACTTTCCCGTAAACTTATCCTGGTTTTGTGTAAATCCCTGTCCGCCCTCTCTCTCTCTTCTCTCTCTCGTTCTCCGTTGATCCTTCGGAGTGAAACCCTAGTTTTCAAGCTTTACTTCCTCCCCGTTTTAACTCTGCAACATAGAAACCACCCGTCGTCCATGATTACCCTCTCCCTACTCTGATATAGTAACTTACTTCTAGCAACCTGAAACCTTAGTCGTTCTTGGTAGCGACAAAATTTCCTTTCTTTTCGTTCTACTACTTCCTCGTTTTTTGTTCTTCATTGGCGTATAGAAGGAATAAATGCTGGTTAAGCAGCGGCTTGATGCGTATGTACAGAATATATGCGTTTAATGATGGAATTCTTCCTCAGACCACCCAAATCGAATACTCGATCATCTGACTAAATTAATTTGGTATAACCTTATTAAGGGTTGGAATGCTGTCAATGACCGTAGTCGGATAAAAAAAAGGTGGTTTTCGTTTTTCTCTGACTGGCAAGAAGATCAACAGACAAGGTGGGTTTCGTTATTTGAGTTATTAATCTACGGCGCTGGCAGCTTTCTCAATACAGATTCCTTCGTCCACCAGGTCGTTTAGTTTGGACTTTGGAGGGGTGGGGCTCCGGAATTCACAGCCAAAGAGCGAGAGGGACAATGTCAATACAAGCTATGTATGCGTCTGCAGTGCGAATTCCTTTTCTTTCTACTGTGCTCAAACCTAAATCCAGCCAGAAATCTTTCAATGCTACTCTTACGATTTTGAAAACCTTAGCTCACCCTCCGTTCCTTCGATATTCTAGCTCCAAGAGCTCTATGATTGTCATCATGAGAGACCGGAGCAAAAACAGGAAACCCCTGCAGAGAGGTCGGATCAGCACTGAAGCCATCCAGGCCGTTCAAGCGTTGAAGCGTGCGAAGAACGATGGTGATTTATTGGAGAGCGTGATGGAATCCAAGGTCAGGCGGTTGGTCAAGCAGGATATAATCGCTGTTCTTCGGGACCTCCAGAGACAGAACGAAGCCCTCCTGGCTCTCAAGGTTTTTCTTTTTTCTCTCGTTTTAATTCCTCTGCCATCTTATATTATTTATTTTTTTATGAAAAACATGTATACATGTATATATGTATATATGATGAAAATAATTAAAAATATTTATATTCTTGTTTTTATTTTATTTAAATTAGTATACTTTATTTTTTAATAATTTATTAATTTTTAAAGAAAACAAACTGGATTGGATCAGATTTGAAGATTCGACTTATCAATTAGATTCGAATTCAAATCAAATCAAATCCTATCATATCTGATCCCATATGAACAGTATTGAATGCATTCAAATATACTCTAATTTAAATCCAATCCGATCCATTTGCATCCCCTATAAATGAAATCTTTATGATGCTTACATACTTATTTACTCTTTAATTAAATGCAAATTAGTACTTTTGTTGGAAATAGATGGTACTCCTTTTCATGGTTCAACTTTAACATTTTCCAATTTTAGTTGTTCTTAGAGGAAATATGTATTAATTTTACCTCTCCTTATCTAGGTTCATTTCTCCTTAAAGCCATACTAATTTGAGATCACACCAATGCCCCACGGCCCCCACTAGCGCCCCACATGCATATCTCAGCATGCATTGAAAATATTTCTTGTATTTATCATTGGGACATGTTCCCTTGGTCGCGTGTGTTGAGGGATGGGGATGAAGCAACTTAAAAGCGCCAATCACATTGATTATTTAAAAAAGAAAAAAATAAAAGATCCTAGTTGGTATTGATGGGGCATGTGAGAAGTGTTTACATCACCCTTTCTTAGGGCCCATGGCATTATATCACCCTTTCTTGGTTGAGGTGCTGATGTATCAAAGTGTTTGTTCCTTACTAATTTGACATTTCCATAGTAACACTGATGAATTTCTTCTTTTTTACTTCTATTTTTAGGGTGTGTTCTTTTTTTGGATTTTGAGACGGGGAAGTTTTTCCATTGATCAAGAATCCCATGTTCTTTTTTCATATTTATGTGGAGACCAAGAAAAGTTTATTTTCCTAGGTACCACTTATCCGGGTAAGTGATACCCATCTCCTAGGTGGGTAAATAACTTTCCCACCTGAGAGGAAAACTGTCAACACTTGAATGGGACAAAAATGCTCCTTTTAATAATGGATTTTTATGGCTAAAATGGTCATTTTTTTATTTACATGAAAAATAAAAGAACATGGGTAAATGCACTTACCCGGATAAGTCTTTCTTAGGAAACACTTACCCTGGTAAGTACATTTACCTGGGTAAATAACTTATTGAAAAGCGAACAGGGCCTTAAGTAGTGTTTGAGAACACTTAAGAGAAGTACTTGTTTTAAGACATGAGACCACACATTAAGTGGTTTTTTGTGTATTTATGGTTATTTGGTAAAAAAGTGGGGAAAAATTATTTCTTTGAAAAAGTGACTTCAAATTGGCTCCAAAAAAATTGGACGAACCAATCCCTATTATTTTTTTTAATATCCAAAATACCCCTGCACGAGGGTATTTTTTTTGACATTGTTTAAGCGCCATTTTCCCTATTTTTAAGCCCATCATTGTAGGTTGGGAGATCTGAGTTTCAGATTGAAGCTACTGTTGATCGTCTCTACCTTGAGACAAATAACATAGTAGATTGAGCGGAGAAAAATAGAAAATCTCTGTCGCTGTTGTGCTGCGTTTTTTCTCCTTCAATGGCGGGATTAACAGCAGTTGTTCCAGCTGCATATTTGTAGAAATTTGAGAATAGTCTGCGGGCTTTGAGATCTAGAATTTCTCGTCTGTATTCATCAAAAAGAATCCTAAAAATCATTGCCATGGCACCAAGGAGAAAGGTATAATAAATAAGTTTTGATCTCTCCGTATTGGAGCTGAGCTGAAATTTTAATTTCACACTTTCCTACTTACAAATTCGTTACTCAATCATCTCCCTCTCTTCTTCGACACTGATGAAGGGGAATTTGGCCCGACCTCGTAATCACCCGACACGTGGCAAAAACAAGCAACTTGGGGCAGTAGAGCGCCCGAAACAAACACCGAAAGCAAGTCCAAGTTCGCTACTGAGCCCGAACTCCAGACCGCCCTACTAGGAGCCCGAGCTCCCCACCAAGAGCCCGAGCTCCCTACCAAGAGCCCGAGCTCCCTACTGGGAGTTCGAGCTCCCTATTAAGAGTCCGAGCTCCCTATTAAGAGCCCGAGCTCCCTACTGAGAACCCGAGCTCCCTGCAAGGAGCACAAACTATATTGGGCCCCAAGCCTCATAAAGCTGTGACCCGAGCTGGCCCATGGCAGCTCGGAACACTCCCCAAA
>NW_010729137.1:1125667-1178543 GCF_000365185.1 Nelumbo nucifera | reverse complement strand
GGAAGCTTGGAAGTGAATGCGCGAGGTGGTTATAAAAGGCTCCTACCCCCCAGAAACGAGGTATGCTAACTTTTGCGCTATCTGATCTATCTTGCCTTTGAAAAACTCTAACTTGAGCTTCGGAGCCCTTACGCCGGGTTCTCCCCGGAGCTTCTCTTCTCCCTCTGTTTCAGGTCCCTGCCACCCGGTTCAGAGGCAAGATCGTTGACAGCTAAGATCGGTCGGATTGTGCATCATCAGACACCAACTCGACTCTCTCATTTCTTTGAGGGATTTTTACAAATACAGAGTAATCGAGGGAGAGAGAGAAGATAAAGGTAGAGAAATCAAGTGGCAATATCTCTTCGAACCGAAGTTCGCAAGAAATCCTACAAAACTGGTGTCGATGGAGACGAGGCTTGGCGGAGGAGAGAAGACAATCTCGTTGAGATAAGAAAAAACAAACAGGAGGACAATCTCCTCAAGAAGCGTAGAGAAGGGCTTCTTCAAGCCCAGCAACCCACCGAGCTTTCTCAAGCCGCCCCGGGGATCGAGAAAAAGGTATCCCCTATTTGTGTTCATAAACTCGATAACTGTTTGTTTATCGATGGTTGGTGTTTTAATCTTTCCGATTTTACATTTCTTACAACGTTTCCTGGTTTTGCATTTGTTGGTGCTGTATTTATTTTATTTTTACTTCTATGTTTTTTGTTGTGCGTTCTGGAGTTGATGTGTTATTTGGGAAATGTATGGTAGTGTTTGAGAACACTTTCCTGGTAGTGTTTGAGAACACTTTCCTACTTACAAATTCATTTGTGTTAAGTAGGAAAATGTTTGAGAACACGTTCTGGAGTAGATCCGTATTTGATCTTTCTGAATTGAAAATGAGTGAAGTGAGGGCTAAAATTGTCATTTGTGTCAATATAAACATTTATGGAGAAAATAGTTTATCAAACATTCCCACCCCAACAAGTGTTTAAAAACATAATAAGTGATTTAAAAAGTGGATTACCAAACAATCTTAAGTGATTGTTAAAATAAGTACTTCTTTTAACAAGTACTTTTAAGAAATACTTCTTTTAACAAGTACTTCTAAGAAATACTGGTGAATACAATGAATCTCTTGTTAAGTTCATTATCCATAAGTTTTAACATTATTAATGACTGATATTTATTTTTCATGATTTAGGTATTTGAAGATATTCGAAAGGAGTATTGGTATAAGCCTCAGGTGCTAGTGTATGCTGGTATGATTAAGGTGTTGGCAAATAATGGCTTGTTTGAAATGGTTGAGCGTGTTTTCTTGTATATGAAAATGGAAAGCAATCTGGAGGCTGATCTTGAGGCATTCAATGCTCTATTGCAAACTTTTATGGATTTTAGCATCATTGAACTTGTGATGGAGTGTTTCCACCTCATGAAAGTGGTGGAATGTGAACCTGATAAATCGACATTTAAAATCTTGATAAATGGTTTAGAATCAAAAGGAGAAACAGGGCTTTCAACTATCGTAAGACAAGAAGCCAAGAAGTATTATGGTGGATCTCTGGAATTCTTACAAGAGAAGGAAGATATATCTTTGATTTGTAATTGACTGTGGAAACTTATATACAATTAAAACACAATGTAAAATTCCTTAATAACTTCTTTTTTTCCTTTGGTAATCAAATGAAAGTTTTTCATTTAGAAGAAACATGCCTTGATACATCAGAGATTTGGAACAAAACTAAAGCCAAGAGGGAAATACCACAAGCCATTCTCCTTTTTCACAATTCTGAGTGGCTAGAAAATGAGTAATCTTGTTTAACTCCTTGGTTACATGAACAAAACAAACATTTTAAATTACTTTAATTCAGCCAAGATATACTTGGTTTGACTATGATATGGAAAAGATATGATATTTGAAAAACTTTTGACCAATCAACTAGAATCATAAAGTTGGTAGCTAATTAGGTGTTATTTATCAAAATTCATGGGTGGGTTTTGATTGGTCAAAACTCTTCCTATACCATATCTTTCACGCATCATAGATTTTCCCCAAAAAGAAATGCCCAAATGTCACTCAAAGGAGGATAGTTTGAATTCACCATAACATTTTCCACTCCCAAGGATTTGATCAACCATAACTCTAACAAAATAGCATGAACTTGAGCAACAATAGGAGATCTCGGCTTTAAGGGCATAAATGAAATGGCAAGGAAGCCTGTTCTTTCATCAAAAAGTAGCAATGCAACACTTGCATAATTAATAGAAAGAGCATTGCCCATACACAAACAAGGTCTCAAAACTTACATTTGATGCTTTATGACGGTTGCAGTCTGATACAAGGTTTTAAAAGGCTAAAGGTGGAGGGGAGGCGGTTGTGTCTCATACGGGCGAGGTGTAAGCCTCAAAGCATTTTGAGGCGTAAGACTTGAGCAAAAAAAATAAAAAAAGAAAATGATATAATCCATAAACAATAAAGACATGAAAACATAAAATTAGTATCTTATATGACTTGTATGATATATTAGACATGGATTCATGGTTCAAAGTATCCATACACCCCAATATGCTGAAAAATGTGTATTTATTATCAACACTTTGAACCATGCATAATTTTTTTTTTTAATTTTACAAGGTTAGTTTTATATTATTTTTAAAAAGATTTTTATAAAAACACCTTAAAAAAGGGGTATTAGTACCCCAAATATACAATACAATTTGGGTTAGAATCTTACCAAAGTAGTTTTGTACTTTTTTCCTTATCAAACTTTTCAATTTAGGAATATGAACCAACATTGTTTTAAGAACAAGGCATTCCTATTCACTTCTTGCACTAATATGCATTAGTGAAGAGTGACCATATATATGATGCATATGCTTTAGAAGAAATAGAATATCAAGTATGAGATAATTGAGAATATGGGAATTATGAAAATAATAATAATAATAATAATATGGGCGAATGGGTAAGAATAAAGCATGAAAAATAAAGCAAATTTTCTTACACCTGCATGAAATGGCAAGGAAGCCTATTCTTTCATAAAAAAGTAGCAATGCAACACCTGCATAATTAATAGAAAGAGCATCGCCCATACACAAACAAGGTCTCAAAACTTACATTTGACGCTTCATGACGGTTGCAGTTTGATACAAGGTTTTAAAAGGCTAAAGGTGGAGGGGAGGCGGTTGTGTCTCATAAGGGCGAGGTGTAAGCCTTAAGGCGTTTTGAGGCGTAAGCCTTGAGCAAAAAAAAAAAACAAAAAGAAAAGGATATTGATGATGCACGATCTGGAAGCTCCTAGCTGGAGAACTGCCTGGACGTACTTGCGTGGTGAGCTGGATCAATCTGCAAAATAGTGCTTAGAGGGATCAATTTGGTGAAACGGTTCCGGGATCTTCAGCCTGAGTGGATGAGATCCGTTTCCACTTTAGTCGGGGGGTAACGTACCAGTCAATGAAGTTTATCGTCGCCGCCCGATCCGGGCGGGGAGAGGATAAGGCCTACCATTATGCGGCGTGATCCCATGATGTTCAGAGTTCGCTGGGAAGCTTTCAGAATCGATTACGTGTCACCTCAAATCCTGGGCCCCGAACTGGCTTAAGCGTCGAGGTGGCTCAATGCCGAGGTGGCTCAATGCCGAGGTGGCTGAACATCCACTCTGAAAACTGCTGACTAGACTCCCCTTGCTGACTTGTCATTCTACAGGCAAATCGTGTCCACGTGACCTTTACTTACTAGGTAATGCCAAATTACCCCTCATCAATTGCCCCCCCACTCCTCGTGCCAGGGCTCTTGACCCGGCGCAAGGAGTTCATGATAAGCCTAGGTGGATTTGGCACGAAGTCCAGGTGATGTGGAGGGCGGATCGTTGGTTGGACCTGTTCGACTGTTGGCTCAAACAGGAAGTGACCCAGATCGTGTATTAGGTACGCACAGACGTCAAGCTGATTATAGTCTCCACGGATGCCAAAACGCGCGCTAAACTGATTTCAACCTTGGGAGGTGTGTAACTGGTTTTCCTAGGAGCCGTTGGATCGTGTAGATCTTGACCGTTGATTCCCGGATATACTGGTTATAAATAAGGGCCAAAGGGCCTACTTTCTTCACCACAAAACTACAAATCCAAAATCCTTGAGGTTACGTTCAAGTGTCCCAGTTCGGTGTTAGCTATTCCTGGGTCCAAGTTCGTCTCACTTTCTTTGGTCTTCTTTTGGTGAGTGTGTCTCCCTTTGCTTTTGATTCCGTTGTCATTTTCATTAATATGTCTAGCCCTATCTTAGATATCCTTCTAGATGGGAGCGGTGAGTCCGCTGGGGCTGAGGTGGGTACCTCGGCATAGGATGCATACTCCAATCCATCCGAGGCGGGCTAACCTCGGTGAAAGTGAGAAGCTTCTGGTAAATCAGCCTCCACCTCACATTGAGGTCACCTACCAAATAACTTCAGTCCGTCTACAATGACAGCGGATAGGCTTTTATCCTTAGTAGCTCGGTATAGACCCCCCAATGACTTTGTATATAGTATTCCCTTAGGCAACTTTCCTTGGGATAATGGTCACAACGAGATCGTGGTCTTCGAGGAGCAGCTCGTAGCCGGTCTGCATCTTCCACTCCACCCTTTTATAGTCGAAATCGTTAAATTCTTTGGCATTGCCATAGACCATCTACACCCAAACTCCATCCATAACATCGTAGGTACCATTTCCCTTTTCAACGATTACAATCGTCCCCTAGACCTTGACATCTTCTCATCGATCCTTTCCATCAAGAAGAACTTGGCTTGCGTTCTACCCGAGCACAAGGAAAGTTACTATATGTCTCCTCGCTCTGGGTACAAGTTGTTGCATGAGCTCCCTAACAAGGTCCCGGCCTGGAAGAGGCGCTACTTCGTGGTTCGTAACACCGAGGGGTGGCCATTCCCGACTCACTGGAGGGCAGCCATCTAGGACCTCGACATCAGATTGGACCCGAAGACAAGGGAGGAGGTCCAATCTTGGGAGAAGCTCAGCCTAAAGTTCAAAAACTTTGTGACTGAGGAGAAACTCGTCCAAGCCAGTCTAAGCCCTCCTGGTAGGTCGCTACTTGTTGTACTTTTTTCCATTTGTTTTACTTCGGTGTTGTATCTGGCTTAGTTCGTTATTTGCCGCAGTTGCCATGGATGACATCCCTGTCGATGAGCTCTTTGGAAGCATGCAAAAGGGGAAGAAGAAGAAAAGGGCCTCCAAGAAGGCTCGCCTCCAAATTGAGATCACCACCACTGAGGTTGCCGCCCCCGCGCCCGAACACCCACCCGTCGCTGAACAGCCTCTCATAATTGATTTGGTTGAGGAGGACCCGGGCAAGGCCACTCCACCCTACGTACTCGAGGAGACCACGTCTTCAGAGCCCGTTCCAACGACCTTCACCTCTTCGGGCAGCGATACTTTGATCTGGAACATTTTGACTTCGAAGTTTGGCCTTCTCAAGAGCAAGAACGCGGTGTTTGCCGAGGAGGTCGCTCATTGGGCTGACTTGCCAGTTGCTTAGCTCAGGGCCCGAGCAACCACGCATTGTATGGTGGTATGTACTTAAACTTAGCTTTCAAGTTGCCTTAGATTTTTCTACATAGTGATGCTTATTTTCTTCTTTTGGCAGGTGAACTCCTCTATCCACGTCTTGGCCTATCAGCCCAAGGTGAACTTAAAGCGAGCTCTTGAAGCCGAGGAGTCCTCTCGAAGTGCCCACTCCGAGCTCAACTTATATAGTAGTGAGATCAACCAGCTGAAAAACGATGCGTGAGTTAAGAAGGAGCTATTGACTCTGCTAATGACGGAGAAGAAGGAACTCGAGGCAGAGAAAAAGTAGCTTGAGGAGCGCGAGGCGGCACTGAAGAGAGAGAATGAGAACCTCGTGGCTCATGTGAAAGAGCAGACTGAAATCCTACTTCAAGCGTTGGAGGAGGCCAAAGTCAAGGCGGTTGAGGAGTACAAGTCTTCGGCGGAACTTCGAAAGAGATTGGTTGATGCTGGGACAGTGGGCTACCACAAGGGGTTCAAGCTCAGTAGGTGGTTGACCCGACGTGAATTTCCCCACCTTGACCTCAGTGCCATCACCACGTCTAAGATCACCAAGGAGATGGTTGTTGAAGCCGCCAAGGATCTAGACTCCGAGGCAGAAAGTGACGATGACCTGCTCGATGACGAGACGACGAAAGAGGGAGAGGAGGCTGATGTCGCCGAGGATCGCATGGAGACAAATCTGCCTACTGAAGCCTTCATTGTGGATGAGGAGCCCTGAACTAAGTGATGCCTCTTTTCTTGGCCCCCTGTAAATACTTGATGTTCCGAGCCTCTGAGCTCGGCTAAACAGTTGTAATCTTTCTCTCTTTTTTTTTACTATGTACTTGAAGCATTTTATCAATGAAATACAAATACTTTGCAAAACTCCTTGTGTGCAAAAATTTTCGTAAGTGTAGATTTCTCCCAAACTCGAGATTACTCCCAAACTCGAATAGGAACAATTGTTATTGTATGTCGGGGTGAGCAGACACTGTAGGGTATGCATGCCTGACCTGTCTGCACCTGGGCTACTTTGCCCTACCCATGCCAAAGCGACTGGGTTTTAATGAGCCCATGCTGAAGAGGCAACTGGATCATAAACAGCCTATGCTGAAGAGGTGACTAGCACTTCTCTGTCCATGCCGAAGAGGCGACTGGGACGAAGTCTGCCTATGCCGAAGAGGTGACTAGGACTTATTGTAGTGTCAAAATCTTCTGTCATCTCAGCACCATGGCCGTTAGGCTTTTGCGAGTGACTCATTGTCCTCTCTCCAGCTTGTCGTCTTTTTGACCAGTTCGGTGGTCCCATGGACTTAGAGGAATTTTACCATGGAGTCGTGGACTCATAAGTAGTACCTTCTTAGGTTATCGATATTCCAAGCTCAAGGTACCTGCTTCCCTTCCAAAGTCTCAAGTTCATACGTGCCTTCCCCGAACACATGTCTTATACGATACAGACCTTCCCAGTTCGGTCCGAGCTTACCCATACCGGTCTCAGGTACCATAACTTTCTGGAGGACTAGGTCGCCGACACGAAGCTGTTGCTTCTTGACCCGGGCGTTATAGTACCGAGCTACTCTCTACTGGTATGTCGCATCTGAATGTAGGCCAGGTCTTGCACCTCCTCTACCAAATCCAAGTTGGTATGGAGCTCGTCATCATTTGCTTCCTCGTCATAAGCCTCAACTCGCAATGTGGATACCTCAATCTCTACCAGGATCACCACCTCTATACCATACGTGAGGTTGAAGAGGGTCTCACCTGTCGCGGTCTTGATAGTAGTTCGGTAGGCCCAAAGGACACTGGGTAGTTCATCCACCCACAATCCATTTTCTCGGGTTAGGCAAGCTTTCAATCCACGAAGTATCGCCCTGTTAGTTACTTCTGCTTGTCCATTCGCTTGAGGGTGTGCCATCGAGGTGAAGTTTTGTTGGATCCTCATCTTGGCACACTAGTTTTGGAACTTAATATCTTCGAACTTCTTCCCATTATCGGATATCAGCACCCGGGGTAGTCCGAAGCGACATACTATGTTCCTCCAAAAGAAATTCTGTATGTTACGAGTTGTGATGGTTACCAGGGGCTCGGCTTCTACTACTTCGTAAAGTAATCTATTGCCACAACCAAGAACTTCCTTTGCTCGGTTGCCGATGGGAAAGGATCGAGGATGTCGATTCCCCATTGCGCGAAAGGCCACGGGCTGCTAAGGTACTTCAGATTGGCAGTAGGTTGATGGTGAATATTGGCATGCCTCTGACATCTGTCACACTTCTTAACGAGCTCAAGTGCGTCTACCTTCACTGTGGGCCAATAGTAGCCTTGCCTTAATACTTTTTGTGTGAGGGCTCTGCCCCCCAAGTGTCCATCGCACAATCCTTCATGAGTGTCGCGAAGTACGAGCTTAGCTTTTGAGGGTCGTAGGCAGCGCAGGTAGGGGAGCGTGATGAATCTCCTATACAGTCGTTCGTTTATGAGGACGTACTCGGCTGATTAACTCTCTACCCTCCTATCTGCATTGCGTTCTGCCGGTAAGGTCCCGTGGAGTAGGTAATCGGCGAGTGAGTCGATACAGCTCAGTTTCGCTTGCAACACAGGAGCGACCTCTTCTACCCCCCGAGAATGCTGGGCCGAGGTAGGTCCTCTATGTACATAGTCGCATAGTGTTGTCGCTCGTGCTCGTTAGGAATGATAAGGCATCGGCCTCAGCGTTCTCAAACCTTGGAATTTGCCTGATGAAATAGGAACTGAAGCTATGCAGGATCTCTCTAACTTTGGCCAGGTAAGCTGCCATAGTTGGGTCATAGGCATCATAGTCATCAATGACTTGGTTGACCTCAGGTTGTGAATCGCTGCATACAACTAGGTGCTTTGCTCTCATTTCCTTTGCTAAGTTTAGCCCGGCGATCAACGCTTCATACTCTGCCTCGTTGTTCGATGTCTCGAATCTGAAGCAAAGAGCATACTCTAGTTTCACCTCGCTTGGGTCGTACAGTAGCAGTCTCGCACCGCTTCCTTGATAGTTGGACGAGCCATCAACGTGAAGGATTCTGGGCTCCTTGTCCTTGGTCGGTATTACATTGATCGGGTCCAGTGCCACGCTGGTTAATGCCTCCGACATGTGAGTGAGCTCGGTCAATTTAGGGGTTGGTGCATCGAGCGTGCACTCTGCTACGAAATCTGCCAAGGCCTGGGCCTTGATTGCTAGCCGTGGCTCGAACTGGATATCGTATTTTCTCAGCTTGATGGACCACTTTGTTAATCTTCCAAACACCTCGGGCTTGAGCACAATCTGCCTCAGGGGTCTGTTGGTGAGAACAACGATAGTGAGGGCCTGGAAGTATGGGCATAGTTTCCAAGCTGCTATGACCAGTGCATATGCTTGTTTCTCGATCTCCGGATACCTAGTCTCTACATCCTGCAAAACTTCACTAACATAGTAGATGGGTCATTGGACCCGATCTACTTCTTTGATTAGTACCGAACTAACTACTTCGTCACTCGCGGAGAGGTATAGTTTTAACTCGTCCCCTTCCTCAACTCGAGTTAAAACTGGTGCGGTACTTAGGTACATTTTCAGCTCGTCAAAGGTGAAATGGCCCTCTTCGATCCATTCGAAATTCTTGCCCTTTTTTATTACTTGAAAAAAGGGGATGCATCGGTCTGTCGATTTAGACATGAAACAGCTTAAGGCTACAACCCGGCCAGTCAACCTCTGGACTTCTTTTATTTTCTGAGGTGGTCTCATATCTAGGATTGCCTTTATTTTTTTGGGGTTGGCTTCGATACCACGTCAGTTGACTATGTAGCCTAGGAATTTACCCAAAGTGACTCCGAAGACACACTTATTCGGATTTAATTTCATATTATATTTTCTTAAAATTTGAAAAGCATTATTTAAATCGATTAACAAAGAATTCAAAAAGTGGGTCTTCATGACCATGTCATCAACATAACATTTTACTTTATTGCCGATTAATGACTCAAAAACTTTATTTACAAGGCACTAGAATGTTGCCCCAGCGTTTTTCAAGCCAAAGGGCATAACCTTATAACAGTATAGCCCGAGCTCAATTACAAATGCGGTCTTGTCCTGGTCAGCAGGATCCATCCTAGTCTGGTTGTAATCGGAATAGACATCCAGAAAACTTAGCAACTCATGCCCTAAGGTCGCGTCCACTAGACGATCAATCTTGGGCAGTGGAAAACAGTCTTTCAAGCAGGCTCTGTTCAGGTCGGTGTAGTCGACGCACATGCACCACTTGTCGTTGGCCTTCTTCACCAGAACCGGGTTGGCCACCTAACTCGGGTAATGGACTTCCCTGGTGAAGTCTACCATGAGGAGCTTCCCGACCTCCTCATCGACTACCCTCCATCGTTCCGGGGTGAGGTTGCGTTTCTTTTGTCTTATTGGCCTGATAGTTGAGATCGAAGTGGCTCGCTGATCGAGGCACCGATCTAAAGAGTTCTGGTTGGTTTGGCATCAGAGACCGGTATGTGGACCTTTTCTTCTTTCGGGGCAATGTTCGGCCACGTGCCTACCTCCACGGGTACTGTGACTCGACCAAGAGGCTTGACCTCTTCGCCGTTGAACCCTATCAGTGGTTTATCTGCTGATTTCAGATCACTCTACTATAACTGTAATTTTTTGAAAGCCTCCTTGAAGAGTATGTCTGTTGAGCTACCTGAGTTCACTAGAGTGTGTTTCACCTCGAAGTCGTTGATCCTTAGATTCACTACTAAAGCATCATCATGCGGGTATTGGATCCCATGCGCGTCATCCTTAGTGAAGTAGATAGGTTCTTCGAGTCGATGTCGCTTTGCCGGGTTTTCACCTTCATTCTTTAATTTGCGGACTGAAGTCCTCCTAGCTGCTGATGTACATCCCGCGATGATGGACCCTCCAGTGATCATATTGATCACTCCACGAACTGGCCTCTCCTCTGGTAGCTGCCAAGGTGGCTGCTCATTCTGTATGCTAGTCTTGGGGGCATTCCTCCTCTGGTCCTTCTAACGATCCCCCTGTTGGTCTGCCTGCCCTCTCTCCTCTTGCAAGATGTAATTCTTCAGGTACCCGTGGTGAATAAGCTCTTTGATCTCGTCACGGAGATTCCTGCAATTTCCCGTGTTGTGTCCGTGATCTCGGTGGAAATGGCAGAAGACATTCGGGTTTCTTGTTGCCAGATCTCCCCTTAGCCTAGGCAACCATCTGACAAAGGAGGAGTCTTTAATGATCATTAAGATCTCTCATCGCTTAGCATTTAGAGGTGTGTCGTTCGTTCTCTCTACTAGCGAAGTTTTGAAACACCGACCTAACTTGTGGCCGCGTGATGGGGACCTGCTTCTTCCTATGTTCAGGGACTTACTCTTCTTCCTTTTCTGCCCGTCGTTGCTCGTCCCTTCATTCTTCCTTTTCCTCTTTTTAGCCGGTGGATTATCAGTCTTCTGGTTAATCTCCTCTTTGGTATCGATGAACTGGTTTTCCAATTTAAGAAATTCGGTGATATCTTTTGGTTTGTTGGCTACCACATGCCACTTGAACTCTCTATGGGTGATTCCCTTCTTCGCTACTATGAGACACACCGTTGGATCGAGGTCCAATATCTATAGGCAGGTGTCGTTGAAGCGCTTGATGTAGCTTCTGATTGACTCCCATTCCCTCTGAACCATGTTCAGGAGGCTCTCTTGTGACTTCGGGCATTTCTTACTAGTAATGAAATGTGCAGTGAACAGCTCGGAAAACTGTGCCCAGCTCTTGATGGAGCCCGATGCAAGGTTCCTATACCAGGTCCAAACTACTCCCTCAATGTGGTGGAGAAGGCCATACACATGCAAGCTTCATCAACTCCGGCTAGGTGCATCTGAGACTGGAAAGAATCTACGTGATCATTGGGGTCGAATGACCCGTCATACTTGTCCAGTGGTGGAACCTTGAAGTCTTTCAGCATTGGGGTTGCTAGGAGCTTGGGAGACATAGGAGATGATCGGCTAAGCAAGGGAGGCACATTTCTTACTAGTAATGAAATGTGCAGTGAACAACTTAGAAAACTGTGCCCAACTCTTGATGGAGCCCGATGCAAGGTTCCTATACCAGGTCCAAACTACTCCCCCAATGTGGTGGAGAAGGCCACACACATGCAAGCTTCATCAGCTCCGGCTAGGTGCATCTGAGACTGGAAAGAATCTATGTGATCATTGGGGTCGAATGACCCGCCATACTTGTCCAGTGGTGGAACCTTAAAGTCTTTCAGCATTGGGGTTGCTAGGAGTTTGGAAGACAAAGGAGGTGACCGGCTAAGCAAGGGAGGCGCAGTCTTCATTTCTACCGAGCTCAATTCTTCCTTTTCCTTAACTTGTTCGGCTTGTTGGCTTGGCTTCGCTGGCGGGCTATTTCTGGCTGAGGAGCGTCAGTCTTGTGGCGTCGCCATTGTTGCTTCTTCACTGGCTCGGTGTTGGTGCTGCTGACCTCGGTCTGGTCTGGTATGCCGGCATTGTCATGAACATTGTCGCGGGGTGGGTCTTGGTTCCTTCTCGTCGAGTTCTCTTGATTGTGGAGTTCACACCAGCTATCACAAGGCATGGAAGGGACTGGCCTCGAGTTCGTGCCTCTGGCTCCAGGCTGGTTGTTATCTCCTCGCGATCAATTGTTCTCTTACTGGGAGTGTCGTGGCAGGTTGGACATGTAGATCTGGCTATCCTCAGGCCTATTTCTAAGGTTTCCTTGTGATACTGGGGGAGTATGTTGACCGTCCCTCCTCCCATGAGGTGGAGTCTGACCCCTTGGAGGGACTGGCACCTGTGAGGTCCCCTCACCCCGAAGGGGGGATTGGCGGATGTTCTGGCTGGTTCTGGGCCGGTTATGGTTCTGGCCCTATCGTAATCCTGGGTGCCGGGGTGGAATTGGCTATTGGTTCAGCTGCAGTGGTGGGAACTGTTGTTGATACTACTGGTATAGGTAGTACTGCTGATATTGTTGAAACTGTTGGACTTGTTGCATTTGGATCTGTATTGTCCGGACGCACTGAACAAGATCATGAAATTGGGAGCGCTCGACTCCGAGGGGGAACACGGATGGCTCAGAGAAATTCACGCCCACTGGGGGGAGCGGGACGCTCACCTACGTGGTGCCCTGCGATACAGATAGTGACAGGACCCCTAAAGCTATAAGGGGAGTAGTAAACTGGCCAATACATACAGTGGGGCCTTGGGGAAAGGTTGATCGCTCATCTTGCCCCCCCCCCCGGTTGCATTCAACTCGATGCTTTTCCCGGTGTTGCTAGAAGAATCCATTGAGGTTAGAGCGAAAACTAGAACTATAACTGGGATCAGGATGACCTTTCAATCGTTTCCCACAAACGACGCCTGGACGTACTTGCGTGGTGAGCTGGATCAATCTGCAAAACAGTGCTCAGAGGGACCGGGGTGGAAGACCCGGTGAGGTCACTCCGATGCTTAAGTTAGTAGTCTGTGTGTTTGTGAGCTAGAATGGATGCTAGAGAGCTTGAATGTGAGTAATCGCGCAAAGTTGGACCTTGGAGGGGTTGATGCCCTTATATAGCTGAGTTATCATGGGTCTGGCGAAACAGTTCTGGGATCTTCAGCCTGAGTGGATGAGATTCGTTTCAGCTTTAGTCGGGGGGTAACGTACCAGTCAATGAAGTTTTTCATCATCGCCCAATCCAAGCGGGGAGAGGATAAGGCATGCCGTTACGCGGCCCCGAACTGGCTTAGGCGCCAAGGTGCCTTTATGTCGAGGTGACTCTATGCCGAGGTGACTTTATGCCGAGATGGCTCTATGTCGAGGTGGTTTTATGCCGAGGTGGCCGAACATCCAAACTCTGAAAACTGCTGACTAGGCTCCCCTTGTTGAGTTGTCATTCTACAGGCAGATCGCGTCCACGTGACCTTTACTTATTAGCTCGTGCCAAATTACCCCTCATCAGATATAATCCATAAGCAATAAAGACATGAAAACATAAAATTAGGATCTTATATGGCTTGTATGATATATTAGACATGGATTCATGGTTCAAAGTATCCATACACCCCAATATGCTAAAAGAGGTGTATTTATTATCAACACTTTGAACCATGCATAATTTTTTTCAGTTTTTTTTTTAATTTTACAAGGTTAGCTTTATATTATCTGATTTTTAAAAAGATTTTTATAAAAACAGCTCAAAAGGGGGTATTATTACCCCAAATATACAATACAAGTTGGGTTAGAATCTTACCAAAGTAGTTTTGTACTGTTTTCCTTATCAAAATTTTCAATTTAGGAATACGAACCAACATTATTTTAAGAACAAGGCATTCCTATTCACTTATTGCACTAATATGCACTAGTGAAGAGTGACCATATATATGATGCATGTGCTTTAGAAGAAATAGAATATCAAGTATGAGATAACTAAGAAATGGGAATTATCAAAATAATAATAATAATAATAATAATATGGGCGAATGGGTAAGAATAAAGCATGAAAAATAAAGCAAATTTTCTTACACATTATGTATGCATTTGTGTATTTGTATGTTTATTTATTTGCTCATTACATTAATACATACAAATGAAGCCTTTTTTTGTCATAAATTTATTTTTGCCCCTATGTAAACCTTCAAATTCCACCTTAACAAGTTGAATAGTTGAGGCCTAAGCCTTAGACATTTTGAGGCCAAAGGCCCAAAGGCGCAAGTCTCAAATAATTCAAAGCCTAAGCCTTGTTGATGGGATGTAAGGCTATTGAGGCCAGGCCTTTTTTCATAGCCTCGCCTCAATAGCCTTTTAAACAATGGTCTAATATAAAGAATTCTTTAAATTGAAAAAGGCTTTTTTTTTGTATACAGAATGTGTAAGAAAAAACATACAAATACACAAATACACAAATGCATACAGAATGTGTAAGAAAAAGGCTTTTTTTGTCATAAATTTATTTTTGCCCCTATGTAAACTTTCATATTCCACGTTAACAAGTTGAATAGTTGAGGCCTAAGCCTTAGACATTTTGAAGCCAAAGGCCCAAAGGCGTAAGCCTCAAATAATTCAAGGCCTAAGCCTTGTTGGTGGAATCTAAGGTTATTGAGGCCAGGCCTTTTTTCATAGCCTCGCCTCAAGAGCCTTTTAAAACAATGGTCTAATATAAAGAATTCTTTAAATGCTTCAATCATGCTTGGCTCAACAATATCCTAACATTTTTGGAAAAACAAATTTGGCAAGCCTTCCGGCCTCAAAGCTTTTGAAATAGGGATTCTTTAATCTCTTCTTGACTTCAAGAAGAGGTCCCATGGTGCTTAATGTATATAGTATTAACCATTGAAACCGATAAAGGATTGAATGCAAAAATAGGTTTATGAGCAACTACATTAAAAACAAGAGGTTTTAAAATTAGTAAGACAAATAGAATATATGTAATGCAAATCTAATAATAATAGGAGTGCAAAATAGGGTACACTTGGGATTGGAGACCAAGAGATAACTTAATGTGACATGTTCCATTACTTTGATTCAATGATTCATAATAAAGGAGAGATTGAAGTGGATGTCGCCCATAGAACTAGAATTGAATGGGTGTATCCTGAGTCTTATGTGACAGGTAAGTACTACTTTGAATTAAAACGAAAATTCTATAAAGAGTTGCAAAGCCAGATATGTTGTTCATGTAAAATAATTGTAACGGAAATGTGAATGCTTAGATGGATGAATGGTAAAACTAGAAAAGATAGGTTAGAGATAGAAGTCATACGATATTGGAACCTAGGATTAGCCTTGATAAGTGATAAAGTGTGAGAAAGTAGATTGAATTAGATGTTGGACCACTATCAATGGTTGTAATTGAATAAACCAGGTGGGTTTTGTTTTTCTCTGACTGACAAGAGGAACAATAGGCAAGACGAGGCATAGGAGGAGTGGGAATTTATCTTTTTTCTCCCTTCAAGTAGTGAAGTAGCAAATATCCAAAGAATATAGGGCTCTTTGCTCTTGAATCTTGATAGAGTATTACTTTATTAGGGAGAGCATGGTATCAGGTTAAGTTATTAATGTGTGGCATTGGCAGCATTCCTTAATACAAATTCCTTCCTCCACATCACTAAACTAGAGCAAGTCATTTAGCTTAGAGGGGTGGGACTCCAAAATCCATAACCAAAGAGTGAGGGGCACAATGTGAACAAAAGTTACTTTCTATTCTTCTCAAACCTAAATCCAGTGCCAAATCTTTCAATGCTACTTTAATGATTTTGAAAACCTTATCTCACCCTCTATTCCTTTGATATTCTAGCTCCAAGAGCACTATGATCATCACTACTAGAGACCTGAGCAAAAATAGGAAACCCTTGCAAAGAGATTAGATCGGCACTGAAGCACTCCAGACTGTTCAAGCACTGAAGCATGCGAAGAATGATGATGAGTTTATTTGAGCTCATGATGGAATCGAAGGTTGGGTGGTTGGTTAAGTAAATACAATCGATGTTCTTCGAGAGATCCAAAGATGGACCGAAGAAGCCCTCTTAGCTCTCAAGGTTTTTATTTTTCTCTCGTTTCGATTCTTTCAGCACTCTTTTTCTTATCTGGATTTAAGAAATAATAGAGAGTACATTGTTTTGTTCTAATTTTAGTAACACTATTGTCATTAATGATTTATGTTATCTAAGCTTAGAGTTGGCATGCTTGTTTAATCCTTTACCTTGTTTTTTGGCTTTATCTTCCGAGTTGTTTTGACATGTAAGTTTGGGAAGAATACAAATAGAAATATGTATAGTACAAATACATACAAAATAACATAAAATATAAGGTTTGCACCTTACATATTTGTAGTAGTGGGGACCCGTGTGATGCACATGATTTGTTAAGCGAAAGCTAAACAATAGAAACACATCAAGGTATGCAATTGTTTTATATTTAACTTTTTAAATAACTAATAATTATTTATATTTAGGGTTCGACTATGATATCAGAAAGATATGATATCTGAAAAGTTTTTACCAATCAATTGGTATCATAAACATGGTAGCCAATCATGTGTTATTTATCAAAATTCATGGGTGGATTTTAATTAGTCAAAACTCTTTCGATACCATATCTTTCCCTCATAATGGATTTTCTCTTATATTTTGTATACTACTTTTAATAACTATTTTACAATACAAAAATAACAATAATTAAGTTTAGCTAGGGTTGTTCATCAAATTGATGAAACCGACCAACCCGACCAACTTGACAAGTTGGTCGTTTTTTCTAGTATTTCTGGTCGACTTTGTTTCAACAATTTCCCAACCTGACTAGGTTGGATCAATTTCATGTTGGTCATTTGCAAATTAACCAAAACTGTAAGACCTAACCATATATTTATATATATATATTAATATTTTATATTTTTAATATAGGAAAGTGGGAAAATTCCCATGTTTCTTAGTCTAAAATATTTTATGTCATAAATTTAATTTTTAAATTTATTTATTAATAATGCCATTGTAATTTTTTAATTTAATTTTTTTAAGTTGAAATCTTTTGAATTGACAAACCAAACCGAAAATCAACCTAAATTGATACAATCCGAGTTGGTCGGATTTCACTAATAGTCAGTTAGTTTCGAGTGACGAGCTCCCTAACCTGACCAGGTTGATTTTGTTGACCAAACAACCTACAACCAAACTGAACCAACCCATGAACACTCCTAGTTTCAGCTAAATTAATAGTCTAATATCTAATAAATGACAATAGTTTAATCTCCAATAATTATTAAAAATTTATAGCAAAAAATACACAATTATTGAAAATATATTGATAATAAAAATACAGTAAATAAAAATAAAAATACAATAGTTACAATAATTACTAAAAAATATTAAATTAGTCAATAAATAGTATAATATCAAATAATAGTTTAATATCTAATAAATATTAATCAATAAATTATAAAAAACTTATAATAAATACAATAAGTTCAATAAATTAAACTTAAAAATCAAATAACAATAGTTTAATCTCCAATAATTATTGAAAATATGTTTATAAAAAAAATAAGTAATTACTTAAATACAATATAATTATTAATTTTAGTATATATAAATATATATTAAGAGTTTAAATATTATTATTAATAAATATTAACTTTTTAAAATATTAAATTATTATTAATTTGAATATTATGTTATAATTATTTTTTAGTTGCAAGATCTTTTTTTTTAATTTATTACATAATTTTGTAATTTTAACTATTTAAAATCTAGTTATGTTAAATATTTTGTTAGTTAAAATATTTAGTTATTTAAATATTTAAATAATATATAAAATTTTTCATTATTTGAATTTTATTTATTTTAAAGTTATTTACATAATATTAAATATTTTGTTATATAATTATTTAGCTATTTATTATATTTTTTATTTAAGATATTCAGTTATTGAAATTTTTAAATAATATTTTGTTTTTAATATTAAAATTTTATTATTTGAATAACATTTAAATTGAATAATCTAGAAAACAGTAATTTAAATTTTTAGTACATAATTTTGTGATGAATTTTCTAAAAATATAAAATTATTAATAATATGAATATTATTAAATCTATTATAATTATATTTTGTGTTTTTAATTAATATTTTAATATTATTAAATAATTTTGTTAGAATATTTTTTAATTTTTTAATTTTTTAATTTTTTAATTTTTTAATTTTTTAATTCAAACTTTCTTTAGATAGATATAGAGATAAAAAGTGGGGGAGAGGATAAATAGGAATTAGAGATAATTTAGGAGAAAATGGAAGAGGTAGTTTAGGAGACATTTTAGGAGATGATGTTATCTAGGCGGCATTTGGCAAGTCTTTCCGTGTGGTCTTCTAGGCTTTAGCAAGCTTGAATGACGAAAAATTGGTCTTTTTTTTTTGTTTGGTAACAAAAAACCGGAAAGACGAGAAGATGCATGCAAGGAGAAATACCTTAAAAGACTGAAAATGCCGAATTTTGAGAAGCTTAAAATGAAGCTTTCTAGTCGTTCTTCATGATATAAAGCCTCTAAACACGTTTTTAATATCCCGGTAGACTGAGCTGCTTACCAAACAGTCTTTGTCTTTAAAGGCATGACCCCAAAAGCTCAATGTCTTTTGGCCAACTAAGCTACTAGAAGATCTTTCTAAAAAGACTTGCCTATGGCACATTGGTTATTGGGAATGAGAGAGAGAGAGAGAGAAATAGATTTTAGGCAATTTTTTATGAGGAAAGAGAACATTTCATTGGTTGTAATTGTGTGCTTTATCTAGGCTTCTTTCTCCGCTAATTTATGTTATGTGTGTGTGTGTGTGTGTGGTGGTGGTGGTGGTGGGAGCGGGAGGGGGGGGGTAAAAAATGAAAAATCTTGTTTAATTTTGTTTTGGATTTTAATTTATTTTGTTTTATGTCTAAATTTACTTTATTTGTACTGCAATCAAATAAAATAAGCTAAAATTTGAAACAAAAATAGGTGAATTAGAAGTGTAAAACCCTTCCTTTAGTGAGCAAGTGAAAGGGAATATTGAACCCAAAGGCTATGTTTGGTTGCCGTGCAAATTTATTTGCACTAGTACAAATGCATGAGAGTGCAAATGTAAAAAATGAAAATTCTTGTTTAATTTTGTTTTGGATTTTAATTTATTTTGTTTTATGTCTAAATTTACTTTATTTGTACTGCAATAAAACAAAATAAGCTAAAATTTGAAACAAAAATAGGTGAATTAAAAGTGTAATACCCTTCTTTTAGTGAGCAAGTGAAAGAAAACCTCCTTTCTTATTTTCTTCCTTTTCTTTTATTATTAGAAGGAAAGCAAAACTAAGGAAATGGAGTTACAAGGGGATATAACAAGTGTGTATGTTATCTTCGTCATAACAAACACACAATTAGGGCCCTATTAGGGTCTTTAGAGGGTGAGATGAATGAAGACGTATATATTTATGCATGCCATTTTTATCATAATCTAGTAAATAAATTTTGACGATTATACACGATTATCCTTCAATACCACTTTTTTTATATATGATTTCGTAGATTCTATTATAAAACAATTCTTAATATTAGCTGTTTAGACATGAATGGGTATTTTTGATGTACTTATTTTTTTTTTGGAAGAATGACTGATCAGTCAAGTTAGAATTTTTTAACCCCACCGTATAGGGGATGAATCTGGACCACGAATTGCTGCCAAATTGGGGGGGGNGTACTAGTAAAGTATGGGGGCTGTTATTTTAGATTTTTGCATTGGGCTGCAGTTAGACCTGATCATGGGCCGGCCTGGCCCCCGGACGGGCTTGAGAATGCATTTAAGCCTGCAAACTTGACCTTGGGCCTAAAAGCCCGAGCCCGACTATTTTGCGGGCCGGGCTCAGGATTTGTTAAAAAAAATTGGCCTGACCTTTGTATAAGTTAACCTAAATTCCCAAACTGCCTAACCCTAACCTTAACCCTAAATTCTTAAAATCTTTTCTTTTCATTATCATTTCTCATTCTCATACTCTCAATCGACTCTCATTTCTCCCCCTCAAACTCTCACAATCTGCGAACCCAACTGCACCTACGAACTTAGGCACCGACAACCAACGCCACCAGAACTAGATCATTTCTCTCTCTCTCTCTCTCTCTCTCTCTCTCTCCAGTCGGCACTGTTTTCATCTTCTATCATCTCATTCTCAATTCTCTCTCTTCTTAGAACTAAGTCTTCTATCTTCTTAGTTCTCTCTCCAATCTGTGCCACCAGAACTCAGGCGCATTGTTTTCACTCTACGAACTTAGGCACCAGTGGCTGGTGCCACCAGATCTAGCCTAGGTTGTCTCTCTCTCTCCGGCGGTGAGCTCTCTCTTTCTCTCTCTCTGGCCAACACTATTTTCATCTTATATCTTCTCACTTTCTTAGTTTCTATTCTCACTCTTAGATTCCCTGGAATCAGTAGACTCAGCCCAGATACCATTCTCTCAATCTCAGAGGGCATCGGCGGTGCTCAAACTCCTGGTCGGGCTTCAAGCTCGGGCCCGAGCCTGAAAAATTTCTATTAGTGAAGAGTAAAAGCCCGGCCTAACCCATAAACAGGTCTAGTTGCAGTGTACCTAACCCTTCTTATATTCCTTACATTTTTCATTTAATATAATCTCATAGATTTGCAAGATGCCAATCAGCTGATTGGTAAGGTCTATGGCTAGCTGTAGTCAGAAAAAAAAAAATCTAATCTGATAGGCAAGCGTGTATGTTATCACTTTTCCTTTTTAGTACCTTCACGGCTTCACCCACACCTTTCCGTTTCGCCAGCCGGTTGGTCTAGAGTTGACCCGGCCCAACCCTGGAAAAATGAAAAGCACATAGGCAAAATCGTCATTTCATGTTCCTGTAAGCCACAAGCCATAACCCGTGAAACCCTAATCCTAATTTCTATATAAATCCCTGTCCGCCCTCGCCTTCTTTCGTTCTCGGTCGAGCCTTGGGAGTAAAACCCTAGGAGATTTTTCAAGCTTTACGTCCTCTCTGCTTTAACTCTGCGACGAATTTTGCTTTCGTTTTCCTTCTGTTACTTCCTCACTCTTCGTTCTTCGTTGGCGTGTAGAACGAAGAAGTGCTGGTAAAGTGGCGTCTTGATGCGTATGTACGGAGTATATACGTTTCATGATGGAATGCTTCCTAAGGCCAGCCAAATCGAATGCTCGATCATCTGACCAGGTGAATTCCTTTGTTTAGTCTCACGGATTCTCCTTTGTCTCGATCTGATACATTTGCTCATGCAACTAGTGTTGTTTCATTTTTTACAGTTTCTTTTATTTTTGTTCTGTCTTCTGTGTGGTGGTAGTTCGTACTTGGAAGGGATTGGGCTGGTGATGTGGTGTGGAGGACGGAGGATTCATTCCTTTTCTGTGTGTGGTCTTCTATGGTTTCTCTACACCTCCCATAACCAGCTAAAGCGAATTTACAAGCCTTACCCCTATCCCGGATGATGCCCCTCCGAAAAGGCGTCGTCCCTGTCAAGACTTGGATACCAATTATTTTTTTTCAAGGTTGCAATTTTGCGTCTCTTTTAAGCTAATTTCTGTGTGTATTGCTCCATCTCTTCTATTTGAATATTCAGTGATATTTAGGTCGGCGATCCAGACATTAGTCAGGTATCCACCCTAGATCTATATGATCCAAATGGTTGATACAGTTACGCGTCTGGTAAATCAACGGTGTCCATCGTTGCAGGCGAGTTAATGCTTCTACGCTCTCGCCTGCTCCATTTGGGCTCCACATTTAAATTCCACTGTAACAACCGAATCACACTTCCTGGAGGTGAAACCCGATGAAGGGAGGTATTCGGTATTGATCTTGTTTCTTTGTTCTAAAGCTGAGCTTGGTTGCGATTCAAATAAATTTGCATTGATGCAAAACTATGAGAGTAAATAATTTGAATGTAAACTAATGATCTATTTTTATTTAACAAATGAAGCGAATTAAGACATTAAGCATAATAAAGTAGAAACTAAAATAAAATTGACGAGAATTTGCATTTTTTTCATTTGCACTCGCTTTTGAATTAATGCAAATAAAATTATACTTCAACTTGAAACAGTCAGTCTTTTTAAGTGCTGAAATGAAATCCAGAGTAGAAGATCAGTGGGGATTTAGGGTTTAAGGTTTTTTACTTTATGGTATTTCTTTTGGCTTGAAATAAAAAAGCATTAAGCGTCAATTTACCTTGTAAATTATTGCCGCACTAATGACCCCAAGATAAATTAATATCTTAATTAAATTAAATAAATGTTAGGTTTCAATGGATTGCTACTCGACTTGGGGGTGTCAATTGGACTGGATTTTATCCAATTCGGTTCAGTCCAATGTGAGTCCATTATAGATGGACCTTGTCCAATCTAGTCCAATGAATATTTTGGATCAATTTGGACTAGTCTAAAGACCGTTCAATCTGTTCAAATTCTTGTTAATTTAGATTGGTTTCAACTCAAACTTGGTCCATTGATACCTACCTGTTCTTATTTTTTATCAATGGATCAGATATTGACTCAATCCAATATAAATTCATTATGGATGAATCAGGTCCAATCCAATGTCATATTGATCCGTCCAATTTATCTAAATGGACTTTGATTTGGACCGAATCCAACCCAAAATCGGTTCATTGACACCTCACCAGGTTTCAATGATTTATTTTTTGAAATAAAAAGAAGTAACACCAAAGAACGAATGGCGTTAAGAGAAATTAAATTGTGAACATAAATTTACAAATTCGTTGCATTGATAGAAAATGACAGAAACTTGAGGTGAGTAATGACACCAATGTTTTTTTTTTCGCTTCAGTAATGACACCAATGTGGATGGTCTGGTTTTTTGACTTCAAATGAGCTGCCTTCAAATAAAACTGGCCAAGAGTTAACATTGTTAAAGAAGCAAATAGAGAAAGGAAGCTGCCTATCTTCCGTTTGAGTAGATGTTGAAGGGAGAAAAGGAGAAACAAAGCTGAGCTATGGAAGAAATTAATTTGTTTAAAAATTCCATTTAGTAAATAATTTATGGAAAATCCATTAACCTATATATTTGTATGTCCAAGCTTGGAGAAGTTAAGAAACCTCACCATTTAATGGCCAAGATAGAGACACTATCTTCAGTTCACTACACAAATCCCATTAAGATGCACACCATCCATCTTCCCCATTCTTATTCACCATTTATGAGTCGCGGCATAGAGAAGATAGAAGTCAATTAGGCCTTTGTCATGGACAACCTCCTCTTTCAAGTCTTCGTTCATTCCTTTTAGATCTAAATGGTGGTGGAGAATTTGATGACCATATACATACGTTGTGATCGAAATCTTTGTCACAAGAAGTGGGTTGAGGTGAGGTAAGTTTTGGTGTATTTATTTGAAAAATGAGTGTTTATTGAATCTATCTACATCTATACTATAGTAGTTTAGGCTACATTAGAAAGCCTCTCCTTCCTCCTTTACCCTTATTAAGAGTTTTGGACCCTTTGCTATAATCCTGAAAGATTTAATAATTTTTTCATTTAATATTTATTTATAAAAAAATAATTTTTGTTAATTGAATATGAATAAATATTTTTTAATAATTTGTAGTAATTTAATAATTTTTATTTTTTATTATTTTTAAATAAAATTTTGATTAATTTTTAAATAAATAAAAAGAATTATAAAAATTAACATTTTTATTAATTCCACTAATAATTAACAATTATATAGCACCCCATCCCTTTCCTTACCCCGTCCCCAGTGTCATGCGGGTTCAGGGCTCAATGTTAGCCGAGTTCAGGGGCAAGGTACCCCATTCTTCATCAAGGAAGGAGAATCCTCAAATCTCCCTGCCCTATCCCCAATATTGGGCAGGTTCAAGTAGAGGTGTAAATTAGGTCGTGTTGGGTCGGTATGACACAACCCGCATGTGGCCTACACAAAGTGCAAGTTGTGTCGTGCTAGCCCACGAGGCATCCCAGGTCGTGCCTCCCTCTAGGATAATTTGGGGGGTCGGTTTGGCATGACCCATGGCTTAAGCCCGCACACGGGCCCGTGTAGTGCCGTGGGTCGGGCTGGTCCATGGGTCGGGCCTTGGGCCAGGCCATGCCGCACACCAAGCCAAGCTTAAGGCAAGGCACCCACTCCCCGTCCAGAGTTTTTAAAATTGGACTAGATAGGGAGATGTTTTGGTGTCGAACGATCTAATTGTTTGGTCTGAACGGATGACCCACTCTGACAAAAAAAATAAAAAATTAGATCTAAAAATTATATTTTAAATTTAATTTTTTAATATGAGAAAGTAGGAAAATTGCCATATTTGTTAGTTTAAAATATTTTATATCATAGATTTATTTTTTAATAATATCATTGTAATTTATGAAATTAAAAGTTAATTTTTAAGTTTAAATCTTTTGAACAAACAAATTAAACCGAAAATAGACCCAAATCGATACAACCCGAGTTGCTGGATTTTCACTAATAGTCAATCGGTTTCAAGTGACAAATTACGAACTTGACCAGATCAATTTGGTCGGCGAAACAGTTTGCAACTGAACTAAATTAATCATTGAACACTCCTAATTTCAACTAAATTTATAGTATAATCTCTAATAAATAATACTAGTTTAACCTCCAGTAATTATTGAAAATTTATAGCAAACATACACAATCATTGAAAATAAGTTTATAATGAAAATATAATAGATATAATAAAAATACAATAATTACAAAAATATAATAAATACTGAAAATATACTAAATTAATCAATAAATAGTGTAATCTTAAATAATAGTTTAATCTCTAAGAAGTATTAATCTATAATTTCTAGAAAATATATAATTACTAAAAATAAATTTATAACAAAAATACACTAAATACAATAAATTAAATTTCAAAAGCTAAATAATAGTTGTTTAATCTCCAATAATTATTGATAATTTTCTATTAAATAGAAAAAATAAAAATATATTTATAAATAATTATTAGAAGCAAATTTATAAAAACAATTAATAATTACTGAAAATGAAATAAGTATTAATTATAGTATATATAAATATATAATGAATATTCACTATTGCTGTAAAATTATTACTAAAAATTATAATTTTGTTGGTTGTTATTTTCTATAATTATTAATTGATATAAGTGAAATTAGTTATTTACAATATTATTTAGTTATTGACATAATATTGTTAGTTAACTTCTTAAAATATTAATTATTTATTGAATTTAATAATCCATAAAATTAATGTACTATTATTACATAATTCGTTATTAATTTTGCAAAATATTAAATTATTATTAATATGAATATTATGAGTTCTATTATAATTATTTTTCTACTTTTAAGACTTTTTTAAATTTATTACATACTTTTATTATTTTAACGATTTAAAATTTTGTCATGTTAAATATTTTGTTATTTAAATATTTAATTAATATGTAAAATATTTAAAATTTTTCATTATTTGAAATTTATTTATTTTAATTTTATTACGTAATAATAAATATTTTGTTATATTATTTAGCTATTTTTAATGTTTTTTATTTAATATTTTAGTTATTGAAATATTGAAATATTGTTTTACTTTTTATTGTTAAATTTTTATTATTTGAATAAAATTTAAATTGAATCATTGTAAAATTATAATTTATATTGTTACTACATAATTTCATGATGAATTTTGTAAAAATATTGAATTATTAATAATATGAATATTATTAAATCTATTAGTTTTTTGTGTTTTGAATAAATATTTTAAATTTAGTATATAATTTCGTTATAGCATTTAAATAGTTCTGAATTTTTTAATTGAAACTTTCTTTAGATAAGTCTAGATGAAAAATGGGGGAGAGGATAAATAGGAATTAGAGATAGTTTGGTAGAGAATCTCTCTACTAAATTAGAGATGTTCTCTCATGAAGACACCTCAGCTTTCTTCTCTCCCTTTTTCAAATTGCCACTTCAGCATATATTGCTCCCTCTCACTTGCTTTCTCAGGGCTACTTCATTTACATTCAATCACCATTCTACATTGTAAAATAGTAGGAAACTTGCCAAAAGATTGTTCATTTCATCATAATACACTAAGAAACTTAAAAATTTGGTCCAAAACAAGGCTTTGCCCCATTCATTGTTTGGATTGTACATAAGATGAGAAAATATTATCCTGTCCTTGGTAAATCTGATTTTCTTCCATTGCAATGCCTCTATTCTTTTTGCAATTCCACTTAGATAAAGTCCCAAAAATACTCTGTATTTTTTCTTGTTTTACATATAGAAATGATGTTTTATATCATGACTTAACTATTGTGAATTACATTTGTCTCAAAACCAAGTGGAAAATAGAGTTCAGCTAAGTTGCCAAACTAGGTGAGTCAATGCATTTGTGAAATTTTGCAGTCTTTTTGTTTATTTGACAAAAACTCCACTGTTGTTTTTGTCACCCGAAGAAGCGGTTCAATGTTATTTTCTAGACTCTTTGTTACACCATTATGTGAGTTATAATCACCTTTTCTAAGCAAATTGGAACATTGTAACTGTACATAGAGCTTATCTTTACTACACATTCCGCTACACAATGAATTGCTTATTTTTACGACATATTGTATTTACAGTTAACACATATCCGACCTTTTAATGTTGTTGGAAACTAACAATTGCACCGGTTTATGGTTGAGCATTTGCTTCTAATGAGTTGCTTTGGGTTTAGATGACCTGACCTACATCTTTTTCATTAAAAACCAAAACCAATCCGTTTGCAAAACTAAATGAAGTATTTAGTGAGTTCTATTAGGTAATATTACTTAATTCAATTACATTTTACATTTTGATTGATTCAATTGACATGTTTGATCATGTTAATCTTTTGAGTGGTTTTAACCATTTAATCTCCTAAATTTTTAAAAACCCAGGCATCATAGTTAGGGGTGGCAAATGGGTGGGTTGGGTTGGGTTGGGTAAGGGTTGAATACCAATCCACCCATATAGGGGTGAGCATTCAGTTTATTTGGTTAAAAATCGAACCGAATAAAATGAAATTTTAAAAACTGAACTAAAAAAAATAAAAACCGAATTGAAACTGGAATTTAGAAAAATTGAAATAACTGAAACCCAATTTTTTTGTTAAAATTGAATTTTAATAATATATATTCTATTATATATATTATATATTATAAAATATATATTATGAAATCAAATTTCAGTATATTATATATTAATATATAAATATGTAATATATTATATATTATATGTTACTTATTATATATTATATATTAATATAATAATAAAAATTTTGATTAATTCGGTTAACAAAAAATCTAATTTGAAAAACCGAAACCGAAATTTTTGGTTTTAATCAAATAGTGCTCACCCCTACACCCATATTGACCCACTAACCCACTATAACCCATCATTAATCCTTGTTAAAGGGTCATAACCCACCCTAACTCTAACCCACCTTGACCCACCCATATTGACCCACTTGATCCATCCATATTGACCCTTAACCACCCTCACCCATACTAATCTACCTACCCTCATTTATAAATACAAAAATGGGTCGAGATGGCCCATATACCCAAAATAATAAATTTTGAGAGAATAATGACAAAAATGAGTCAGGTCAACTTGTAAACCCGAAAATGCAAAAAATGTAGATAAATGCAGAAAGTTGCAAAAAATGCAAAAAAAAAAACCAAAAATTTGTAGAAAATGCATGAAAAACACCAAAAAATGCAGAAAACACCAAAATTGTAGATAATGCAGAAAATACCAGAAAATTTTAGAAAATGTAGAAAAATAACAAAACATTACAGAAAATGTAGAAAATAACAGAAAAATGACAGAAAATGCAAAAAATGCATAACTTTTATAAAAGTGCTATGATAAAAGTACTTTCATAAAAGTGCTTTTATGCTTTCATAAAAGCACTTTTATAAAAGTGCTTTTATGCTTTCATAAAAGTACTTTTATAAAAGTGGTTTTTTTGCTTTCATAAAAGTGTTTCCGTAAAAGTACTTTAATAAAAGTGCTTTTGTGTAAAAGTACTTTTGTAAATGTGCTTTTGTAAAAGTACTTTTATAAAAGTGCTTTAATGCTTTCATAAAAGTGTTTTAGTAAAAGTACTTTAATAAAAGTGCTTTTGTGTAAAAGTACTTTTGTAAAATTGCTTTCATAGAAGTAATTTTATAAAAGTGTTTTTATGCTTTCATCAAAGTGTTTTCATAAAAGTACTTTCATAAAGTGCTTTCGTGTAAACATGCTTTTGTAAATGTACTTTCATGTAAAAGTACTTTTGTAAAAGTGCTTTTGTAAAAGTGCTTTTCATAAAATTACTTTATAAAATTGCATGTGAGCACGAGAATTAATAAAATCTATTTTGTGTCACTTGTAATTACAAAATGAAATGTGGCATGGTGATTTGAAAGTATAATGAGATGTGGACACATTAGGAGGCCTGAGTTTGAATCACTACAACTTCTTTATTTTTTAGATTTGGCAAGTGAAGATAGAATTGACTTTGACCCGCACGACCCAACCCATCCTGACTCTAATGGGTACCCTCGATCCAACCCACCCGACCCTTTTCCATTGACCCCAATGGGCTACTCGACCCATATTGACCCACCAATAGATTGGGTGAGTATGGGTGGGTTCCAAGATGGGTGGGTTGGGTGGTTCAAATGGGTTGGGGTCAAAATTGCTAACCCTAATCATAGTTAAAAGAAAATTTATTGTTAATTAACAGTAATTTTTGATTAATTAATACTAATTACTTAATTTATAGTATTTAATTTACTTAACTTTGTTAATTAAAAGTAATAACTTTATTTAGTTTAAAGTAGAATTAACTATGGGTTTAATTTACAATAAATAATTATGGATTTAATTGTTAATTAATTAATTTACAGTAAATAATTGTGGATTTAATTCATGCCTCCCCAAATCTCCCAACCCATTAGGGGTGCAACTCGGGTGGGTTGATTTGGGTTGAGGGTCAAACCAAGTCCAACCCTAATTTCAAACCTTGGGCTCAAGCTTGGCCCAACTCGAGGTCAAGCTTGGATTATCCACCCCAAGCCCAACCTAAACTTAACCCAACACAACTCATGCTGGGTTTCAAGCTCGAATTGGACCTGGGTGGATTGGTTGGATTTGCAAGGGTTTTTTTAATCTATTTAGGACATCCATCTTTTATTGGAATTTATTTATGAGTAAAAAGAGTTAAAAATATGTATATGTTTCATTGATAAATTTTCATATACATATTTGATATATTTATACATGTACTTATAATTGATAAAATATATTTTGTTCACAAATAAAATGTATAGTGTGTATTTATACACGTGTTACGTATAGGTGAACTCATGCTAATCATTCACATATTGTAATATGCATTCTTAAGTGCATATGAAAGTATAAATATACATTTCCTTTTAATTTGTGTTATCATCATATTGGATGGTTTTGGGTTTGTGGTTTTGTCCCGGTTAATTATCCATTTGGGACAGAGACCACCCTATCTCAACCTAAACCTGACATGCTAAAAACCCTAGATTAGATTTGTAACATTGGTTCTATTCCAAACTGAGAACATAGACTAAGGTTGAATGTTTCTCCAACATTGTAAGTAATTATTTTAGAATAATCGATAAAATATTAAAATTCATTTTTATGTATTTAACTTTTCAATAATTTTATATGGACAACTTTTAACCTCTCCTATAGTTTAATCAAACATGTGCATACAACATTTGTTTAATGAACTGCCAGAGCATACACGACCTCCTATGATTTGCATTTTATCTAATGAAAGTTGTCTATCTAATGAAATTTAAGATGGTAATATTAGAAAAATGATTATTTTATTTTATTTTGTAGAAATCTATTTTAAGTATCATTTTAGTATTCATTGATATTTTTTTATAGGAGAAATGTGTAGTCTGTTACCAAAATATGTTGGCTGGTAGAATCGAGCAGGAAGACCCATCTTGGAGAAACGTAAGCAATTATATTTGATGACTGGGGAGTTTAGACAAGTTATGGTGCCTATGTAATTTTTTTTTTTTAATAAAGTGATGCTATGTAAGATTCAAAGTAAAGGTAATTTATTTGTATTAATGGAATTACAATTATTTATTTATTTATTCTTTGCAAATGATCTATAAGTGTTTTGTACAAATGTAATTTATTTGTGTATATATATATATACATACACACTAAAGTAGAAACATGGAGCATCATGGCCTGAGTTTTCTCCCTTACCCCAACCAAGAACTCTCAACCCCTCTTCATTTTAGCCTTCATTTCTCCCTCATAAAGCCACCTCATCACTCTCTTCTCCCACTCTCATTTTGACATCTCAGTATGCCTTGCCCATCCCTCTTTTCTCTATCTTTATCCCTTTGGATATCCCTTCCTAAACTATTCCTAAAATCTTTCTCTACCAAAATCTAATCTCATATATCCAAGTGGCACCACTATCCCCCACTTTCTCCTAAATTATCTATAATTCCTATTTTTCTCCTAAATTATATATAATTCCTAATTATCTCTAATTTAGTAGATAGTTTCTATCCTAAATTATCTATAATTCCTATTTATCCTATCCCCAACTTTTCATCTATATCTATCAAATGAAAGTTTGAATTAAAAAAAATAAGAACTATTTAAATATTATAATAAAATTATTTAAAAATACAAAAAATATTAATAACTTTATACTTTTATGAAATTAATAACAAAATTATGTACTAATGATATAAATTATAATTTTATAATTATTCAATTTAAATATTATTCATATAATAAAATTTAAAATTAAAAAAATTATTTAAAATTTTCAATAATTAAATATTATAAATAAAAAATATTAAAAATAGCTAAATGTTCTGTAACAAAATATTTAATATTATGTAATAACTTTAATATAAGTACAATTTCAATAATAAAAATTTTAAATATTTTACATTTTATTTAAATATTTAAATAACTAAATATTTTAAACAACAAAACATTTAACATAAATAAATTTTAAATAGTTAAAAGAACAAAATTAATTAATAAACTTAAAATTTTTATGAAAATTAGAAAATTTTTATCATAGATTTCATAATATTTGAATTAATAATAAATTTATATTTTACAAAATTATGTAATAGTAGTATAACTTATAATTTTATGGATTATGAAATTCAATAAATAAGTAATGCTGAAATAACTAAATAATGATATTAATTAAATAGATAAATAATATTGTAAATAACTAATTTAAAATATTAAAAATTTATTAACTAAATAATAGTTTAAATATTATTTAAAAAATAAAATATATTAAATAAAAAAATCATGTAATAACCTTAAAAATTTTATCAACAACACAAAATAGTTGATAATAATAATATTATAGACTTAATAATATTTGATAATAATAATATGACATATAAATAATTTATTTTTTTAATTTTATTGAAATAATGAAAAATAGATTAAATATTTCAAGGTATTGAGCTTTCAAATAACAAAAATGGGTAATTACTTTCAAAAAATGTTTTTAATAGATTTTAAAAATATAAAAAAATATAATAATAATTGCAATTATTAATGTACTAATAATAAAAACATTATTTCACTTAGATCAATTAATAATTCTAGAAAGTAACTTTCTGGAATTGATATTTATTAATGATAATTTTAAAATCTTAATCTATATTTATTATAAACTTATATACTAAAACTTATATTATTGATAAATATATTTACTATAATTATGTATAAATCTATTTTTGTTTTGTTATTTAGTAGAAAATTTTCAATAATTATTGGACATTAAACTATTTTTATTTATTAGATATTAAACTATTAGTTCAACTAAAATTAGGAGTGTTCACAGGTTGGTTCGATTTAGTTGTACATTGTTTGGCTAACCAAATTGACGTGGCTAGGTTGGGGAATTGGTCACCCAAAACCAACCAACCATTAGTGAAAACCAACCAACTTGGGTTATATTGGTTTGAACCAATTTCCAGTTTGGTTGGTTGGTTCAAAAGATTTAAACTTAAAAAATTAAATTTAAAAATCACAATGGTATTATTAAAAGATAAATTAAAAATTTAAATTTACAGTATAAAATATTTTAGACTAAGGAATATGAGAAATTTCCCATTTATGTGCTTTTATTGCTTAGCTTTCACTTAACAAAGCATGTGCATCACACAGGTCCCTACTAGGTGCAACTTGAGTGGGTTGGGTCAGGTTGAGGGTCAATCCAATCCAAAGTCTCAAACCTCAAGCTTAAGCTTGGTCCAATTCAAGGTTATGCCTAAGTTTACCAACCTAGGTTCAACTCAACCTTAACTAAACATCTCAGGCTTAGGGATGCCAATTTTTACCATACTCGGTGGGTATCTATCCCTACCCACCTCGACGGGGCAGGTTTTTTGTTTGAAGGATGGGTTTTTGGGCAAGTTGGGTTTTGAGATTCTACAACTCGTACGTTACGGGTAGGGTATGGTATTAGGCTAAACTCGAGCCCTTCAACTTGCATATTGTTGGAATGCATATAAACTTTATGTACTAGGTGGTGAATTTAATAATATTTTGAATTAGATGTAAAGGATAATTGATAGTTTATGTGCTCTTTTACATCTTAATCAAATAATTAGAAATTTTGTTATTTATTTATGTTATTTTACTTATTTATTGCTTTTGTATAACAAGGAATAATAGGAAATTAAATGTGGGTTTTAAATCCAACCCACCACTACCCTTGAATATGGGGAGGGTTTTGCATTTTCATGTACAAGGAGGGTTTGGATTCTCCAAATCCAACCCGCTAGGCAGGTAGAGCTTATAATTTACAAAATCCTCACCAAATCCACTCTGTTGCCATTCCTACTCGGTCTAGGCTTGGGCTTGGGCATATTGAGCTTTGTAGCTCAATTGCATTGAATCAGTACTTGAGGCCTCAACCTAAGCCCAACTTGAGTTTAGTTTAGGCCTGAGTTTTTTTTTTTTTTTTTTTTTTTTTTTAAAGTTCAAAAATTCAAACCGAACCTTTACAAAAGCTTTGATTGAATCGGATCGAGTTGAATTGAATACACCCAACTTGCACCCCTAATTCTATTGCTTGAAATTATTTTAACAAAGCCCATCAGATGGGTCTCCCCTAGTTAGTTTTTATGTTGTTAATTGGAACAAGTGATCGAATGGTAATAAAGGGAAAACAATCAAAACAAATATAAGGATTGTTTATTGGTATAGCGCCTTAAATGACGGACAGAATTGTTGGTACATCACAAACTTATAACAAACCCTTACTATATTATAGGATTTATTGGTTAAAAACAGAATTGAATAAATTAAAATTTTTAAAACCAAACTTTTAAATGGAAAATCAAACCAAAATCAAAACTTTTGGTTCGTTTGTTGGTTAAAACCGAATTTCAACAGTATCTATATTTTAATGTATACCATAGATATTATATATTAAAAATATAAACCGTAAAGCCAAACTAAAAAGGTCAAAACTGAAAATTTTGATTCGGTTTTATAATTTTAATTGAATAATGTTCACCCCTAATTATACACTTGTACCTAAAGATATAATGATTGGTAATTTGATGTATATAAGACCTATATTGACGGCAAAAACTATTGGTATGGTATATCTATACTGACAAACCAAGCCATCGGTGTATTTTGCACATGTACGGATGGATATCTTTTACCGATGAACGATATCGGTGTATTTTGCACATGTTTGGGGTGGACGTCGGACCTATATCGATATCGATGGTTATTGTCCGTTGGTATATGTCATATTTCTGGTAGTGAACCATTTTAAGGGCATTAGAGATTTTGAGCAGCCCTTAACATTTTAATGGGACTTTTTTATTTTGGGTGTCAAGGACCCACTAATTTATATAGAAGTAAAATTGGTTTTAATAAAATATACCCCAACTTTATACTCGGCTCGCCCCCTTATAGTATATGTTTTTAGAAAATAAATTATATAGATATATTCGAAATATATAATTAATTGCATATAATATACATTTTCTTTATGCTAAAAATTAAGATTTGAGTCAAAAAAGCTTTTGGAAGAAGGAAGGCACCTTTGACACCAAAAAAGAAAAAAAAAAGTCGTAGGGTTTATTTGGTTTGTAGTTAAAATTGGAATTGAAATTTTATAAAATCGGAATCGGAATGGTTTATTCCCATAGTTTATTTGGTTCGGAAAGGAATGTGAATGAAAATTGAAATCAACAAAAATGAGATTTTGTTCCCCAAAAAGGGACAATGAATGGCCATTCCTTCAAATGAAGGAAGGTCATTCTAATAGGAATGAGAATGAAATTCTAATTTTGTCCAACCAAACAATCAATTTCGATTCCAGACCCCTATTCCCACGAATCAAACGGGGCCCTTAGATGCTGCTTTGTAAGGTATAAGGAGAAGCAACACTTGATGTAAGGTAAACAATTTATTGTTGGAGAGGAATGAGGAAATGGTGGCGGTTAAAATGAACGACATATATGGTAGAGTAAGTCCAAATCAAAGTAAGCAGGAACACACGGTTAACAAACTGGTTGTTGAGTTCTTCCTGAGTATACTCAGAAAGCTCACAAGAGTGTACCTACTACCTACTAAATCTGGTATCGGTGGGGAAGGGAGTTGCGACAATTCAGGAATCCCACAATTCCCTCATCTGTTGTTAAAACCTATAAATTCACACACATAAAGCCCACGTCTTCCAAGCCTATCCGGGACGACATAAACCCTAATTAACCCCCAGTGCCAGTGCCAGTGCCAGTGCCAGTGCCAACATGACCAGGCTTGATATCAAATTGTGTTTGTTTGTGTGTTTTTTCTGCATTAATGGAGTTATTGTTTCGGGAGAAAGATCAAAACCAGTTGATAGAAGCATAGCAGCAGATACAGCGCTATCTGGAGAAGTCCAATCCAATATCTTCAATGTGATTAGTTATGGCGCCAGAGGAGACGGCAGAATCGATGATAGTCAGGTTAGTCCATTTGGTTTGCGAAAATAGGGATTAGCCATTTGAATGAAAATGGTAGATTAATTGGGTTTTGAGAACTGTGTGATTGATCCAAATCCAAACAGGCTTTCAATGCAGCGTGGGAGGCGGCATGCGGATCTTCGGGTTCAGTAACGCTTCTGATTCCAAAAGCAACTTACCGACTCGGCCCTATCAAGTTTTCGGGACCCTGTCATCATGTTACATCCATCACCGTCGACATGCAGGTGAATTAATATGGAAAAAAAATCTCGTGCAATTTAGTTTGGCCCAAATTGATCAAGGCCCAAATTAAGGGACGGCTGGATGAATATGACCACCGACCAGTCCAAGGCGTTTCTACTATGGGCTTAGGCTTTTTTTACTATTGACTTGTTTGGTGCGCTTTTTTGTATGATCTTTTGGCTGTTTATAAGTCAGGTAGACCGATTTTCCGTCTATTCCTATTTGTTTTATGAAAAATTTAGCCGTTAAAAGCTGGAGTGCTGAAAAGATGCGAAAAATTTATTTATTTTTCGAATTTTATTCTCGCATAAAAAGATGTATATCTACCAATTAATTTTCAACTATTCAGATTTTTGTGCAAAAGCTCAATGAATCTTTTTCTATCAGAAGATTTTCCCATAAAAACTTGTCAAACTGCTTTATATTTGGATGAATAAGTGAATGAATGGACGGATACATTGTAGGGTTACTTGAAGGCGTTGACCCAGCTGAGCAAGTTTGGAACGTCGCCTTGGATAGAAATTGGATGGGTTGACAGATTGACATTGACGGGAGGTGGAACGTTTGATGGGCAAGGAGTTGGTGCATGGCGCTTCAACAAATGCCCCGTCGACATGGATTGCGAATATCTTCCATCGGTAATATATGTATCAAACTCATTTCAATATTCTGTTATTCTGAATCCAGGTGGCTAATTTAATTGGGTTGGGAATGATGACGAAGCAGAATGTGAAATTCATATCGACGACAAACACGGTGGTGCGAGGCATCACATCTTTGAATAGCAAGTCGTACCACCTATCTCTGGCGAATTGCAGAAACTTCCACGGGAGTGCGATCAAAATATCGGCTCCATCAAATAGCCCCGACACCGATGGCGTTCACATTGAGCATTCCACTGGTGTCACCATCACTCAATCGGTCATCGGAACCGGCGATGATTGTATCTCCATCGGACCCGGCAATTCTCATATCGCCATCACTGGTCTCACTTGCGGACCAGGCCATGGCATCAGGTACTCCCCCCTCCTGCCCTGCCCTGCCGGCCGTTCAATATTCCGGGCTGGTTAATTGTTTGCTGGTTTGTCTTTTCAGTGTTGGAGGATTGGGAAGATACCACGGCGAAGGAGATTTGACGGGGATTGTTGTGAGAAACTGCGTCCTCAGCGGCACATCCAACGGCGTTAGGATCAAGACATGGAAAAACTCGCCTGAAAGCACTACGGCCTCCAACCTCACTTTCCAAGATATTGTGGTGAACAATGTGGCCAACCCCATCATAATCGACCAGACCCGGTGTCCCTCTTCTACTTGTCTTTCCAGGGTACGTAATAATTTGAAACGAATGGGGCCGTAAGATTAAGGGTTACTAAATTGATTGATGATGTGCATACGCAGGGATCATCTCGAGTGAAGCTGAGTGACGTTCATTTCAAGCACATCAGAGGGACGTCGTCGACTTTGGTGGCGGTGAATCTGGCATGCAGCAAGGACGTACCCTGTGAGAATGTTACGATTGAGGATATTCACTTAGACCTGGCTACTGGTGGACACACTACCAGATCCATTTGTAAATACGTCACCCCTAGTTTCAACGGCACCCGAAATCCTGAGCCATGCGTGGTGAACTCTCAATGACCAGCCGGCCCCTGTTAGCTAGCTATCTCACTCCATAATAAGAGTCATCGCTTAGCTTTCTTTCATGTGTAGTACTAGTAGTAGTGGTGGTGGTGGTATCTCTATGTTTACGTTTATTTTGTAAGCACAACTATTGTCGGTTTTACTTCATTAATAGAATTTTTCCCTTTAGGGAGGGTCTGTTAGATTTGCAGTTGAAATCAAAATCGAAATCAGAATTGATTAGAATGGATTTTCATTCTTGAGAAAAGGAGAGAAAATGATCATTTCCTCAAATGGAGGAATGACATTTCAACAGGAATGGAAATTAATGAGATTACAATTTCACTCAACCAAATAGTTTGAATCAGATTGGATCATTCCTATTCTAATTCCATGCCTCTATTCCTACAAACCAAATGACTTATACTAAGCCACTATAAAAATATATTAAAAGAAGCTTATAATTGAGCCTCTCTAACTCTCAAGTCACAACCACAGCTTGCCGATTTCCACTTCGACTCCATCATTCCCCTGATTTGATTCAATTCGTGAGCATGAGGGATCTGACTACTTGAGTCATGGCAAATTGGCAATTAACCACTCTTGCGTTTTGCCGATCGAGTGACTTCTTTCACTTTGGTCGAGTCACGAGTCATTGGGCTGTCAATGGACCGGATTCTGATCCAATATCCATAATAAAAACAATCTCGGTCTGAACCCCACCCGAGTCCAAAATATGCAAATCCAATCTCATCTTTTTGTACATTAAAATGAAACAGAAAATGGGGTTCGTTGTAATTCTACAAACAGCCAGCCAGTTGGGCAAGTTGGGCTGGGCTTATGATCTACTCATGCCTAACCCTAAGATTTGGGGATAAGGCCCGATTCAGATCAAGCCTGAGGTCTAGCTCAATAACCCAAATGTAATTTGATGTATTCAGGTTGGACTTGGACCTGATCGGGGTTGGGTTGGTCAATGAACATACTCTAAAATTATACATGTGTGCATTTATGCAAATATGTCTGTATATATGTAAATACATATTTATATATGTATTGTCGAGCTGGGCTCAGGTTGGGATAAGCTCAAGCTAGGTTCAAGTTACTTGAGGGATAGGCTCAAGCCTAGTTCAAAAAAAAAAATAAATAAATAAAAAGACCGAAGTCTTGAGCCCAAGCCCAGCCCATGTAAAGTTTTGGGTTGGGTCGGCCCATGCTCGGGTTAGGCCCACCCAAATTGCATCCCCGGTTTGGTTTGCTGGGCCTCATTCTTTCAACTCTTACTCATTTTGGACAAAAACGAATAAAATTAGAACGTTTGATTACAAAACTCTTGCCATGGACCTGATTCTTTTTAGAATAAAAATTCAACTTATGGCACAAAATTGAGGTGGCCAATAGCATGAAAAATAACTGTACCCCATGTTAGTCAATTTCTGTAAAGAAGCTCTATGCTGGCGGTCATAACCACTAGTGTAAATACTTACTAGTGGACTACTGTGAAAACTGAACCTAGGCCAGTTCCAGGACCTAGGCCAGCAATTTATTATCGCCATTACAGAGCTTTTTGAAGAATGAAAACAAGTAGCACATGAGGAACATGTTTATATGATTGTTTTATCGTATTTTATGACTTTCTTAGTATATTATATGCTTATTGAATGTACCAATTTAATGAAACCGTTAGCCTGTTATTATTTTATTTTTAATTTTTTATTTTTAAATTCCATTTCGATTTAGAAGTTACAAGCTTTTTTCTTCATTTGCACAATTTTCTACTCAATTTAGCAATTAATTTTAAATAGATGCTAGTTGCTTCCTTTAACTTTTCTTTTTTATCTTGTCTGCAAACAAATGCAAAAGCTTTTTTAGTTTTTTTTTGTATTTTTTTTCATATTTTGTGTTATGGATGTGGGACTCACATGACTGATTTATGTTTTATTGGTGTAGGTCATACATGTTTCCACTATATATCTACAAGTGAGTATTGTATGTATAGCTATATTATTATTTTAGTTGATGAAAAAATAATAAAATTGAACTTTGTGACCAAATGGATTCAAAATTTATTCTGATCATATTTATCACAAAAGAATTATTTTTTTTGGAAAAAAAAGAGTTTGGTTCATAATAACATTTTCTCATTTTGCCTATTTCTAACTATTTTTGTTCATTCTAGAATTTTATTATTGGAAAGAATGAACAAGAATGAGAGTTGAACCAAACATGGCCTATGATGCTATATGGCGTGTTGAAAGTAGATGTGTTTTAGTTTTCTCTGGGAGAAGAGTTGAAGGTTATGAATGATACAATTAGGGTTAGGATTAGAAGTAACTAAGGCTCTATTTGATTTGATAGAAAATAAGAGAGAAACAAAAAGTTACGGGACAATTAAAAATTTTCACAAAATTGATATGTTAACAATTTATATTAACTTTTTGTTTCTCTTATTTTCTATCAAAGTCAAACCAAGCATATCTTAAGCCTAAAGCAACTTGTTAATTGTTTCCTATAGCTTTAGAGCTTGAACAACATCCCTGTCATCTAATCTTTTTATTTCTTTTTGGGAAAATTACAGATAATTGTCAAGTGCAACAATCAATATCCTGAACTTTCAAAAGTATACATTCAAATCCAATATCGTTAACGAACACTATGATGTGTGGTAAAATTACCAAATTGTAACAAGGCTTAGGTCACTCACATCTATATAAAGCACTCATTCCTACCAGTAAGGATACGTGCGATTAGGCTCTCAGGCATTCTTATTTTCTAAAAAACTTTCAAAAACAATTCTCTGATTTAAGCATCAGAGTGCCCACCCCAAGTAAAACAGCACAAACACTCTAACTCTACCTTTCTTAGATAACAAACACCTCGGCTTCTGACAAGGTATCACTCAAATCAGCGTCCAGTCACCTGGCACGTGAGAGTAGCCAAATCGCGCTACATCACCTTACTTTCAAGTCACCTTGCGTTGGATCACCTGGCACGTGATCAGTATCAGACTTAATCATCTCTTACTCCACAGGTATTTCTTCTTCTTCTTCTTCAACTTGCAGTTATCTCCTCTCCCTTCTAATATTTTCTACCAATGAATCGGAAAATTACTGCCGACAATTGATTCCATCTCCTTATTTCTGATGGATTTTTTTTTCCTGAATGCAATAAGCTCCTTCAATTGCTGTTGCATGCCCCCATTGGCTTGGTTTTCTTGCCACAACATCAAAACTCGAGGTGATATAAAGAAGGTAAGTACCTTCCCTACTTTTGATTTAAATCTATAGCTGTTCTTTTGGTTCACACATATAGCCATAAGTGATTGAAATTGTATATTTGTGTTTCCTTATACATTTAAGATTATTAATATGTTTTGGATCATACATGTTTGTGAGCAATTTCACTTCTTTCTGACTCAACTTTTTCATTCGAGAATGGATTTAGAATTGAATTTGGGACTGATTGAACCTGTTTAGTTTATGCATGGCTCCAAGACTGATATGCATCAATCATTAATACCCACAAAACTGTATTTTATTGCTTTCTTAAACTAATTCCAGATCCGAAAGAAAATCTTTAATCTCCTATTACCCAACCAAAACTGCAACATAATAGTGGATTTTCCTAGTTAAAAGGAAAACTTTTGGTTGCTATTAGTAGAAAGTACTTAAATTCTTTGTAAGTTTAAATTTGGATCAAAAGTAAAAGGTTTTTTTTTTTTTTTTTTGCTGGAAAGTTACTTTTTTAAATTTGGATCCACTATAGACAAGTTTCTTTAATCAATTAAATAGCTGAAAACTAAGAAGCTACTAGAGTATTTTTAAATTTCAAAATAAATAGTAAGTGATCCAATTGGCCATTTCCTGATGGTTAGTAGGAAGCTGGTGGTTCACTGATGTTCCTATCCCATAGGTACAGAGTTTTCACCAGATATCCACATATCAGCTTATCATTCTTAGTTCAAACATAGAAAATTAGAACAAGAACCTCCAAACTTTTTATGCTGCTCATTAGTCTTGGTCATTTAGTGAAGATCTCCTTTGGTTGAGTGAGTACCAACAAGGATAATTGAAATAAGGTAGAAAAGAAAAGCCATTTGTATGCCATGATTTTTTTTTGGCTTTTGTATGCATTTAATTTAACTTAGCAGTACAAGTACAATTCCTGAAATAAGGTAAAAAATCATGGCATACATGATTTGTTAGCAGTTTAAAATCATGGCATACAAAAGCATTCAGTTTACTATAATGAGGAGATACACAAAGCTGCACAAGATCAACGAGTAGACAATTCAACCACCATGAAGAATTACTCAGGAAATAAGCCATCACTATGTGTAGGATCCTTATTGATCATAGATTAGCAACACAATTTTCTATAGAGTTCAGCCTCAGCGCTCTAGGGATCCAGCAAATCTACATCACTATGGGCCGGCTTGGCAATGCAAGCTCCCTCATCTCTGCTTCTAATTTGGAATTCTGTATTTCCAATAGATCCTCTAGAAGACCAAAAGTAACTGCCATGAAGACATGTAAAAGGTCCCTTCAAAATACCAATAGGGCATAGCTTCCAAATAAAGCGTCGTTCAAATGGTAAGAAAATTTCCCCATCAGATTTAGATTTTCTGAGTTCCAGCTCGCATATTCTTGCAAAGGATCTCAAGTAAGTCAAAGTTTTTCTAAAATCTTGGAAGCAAGATTATAAAGAGAAATCAGAATCAGAAAAAAGAAATGCCTGAATTTGATTAAGGAATTTGATTTGGCGGAAGAGATTGGTCCTTTGTCAGAAGAAGATAGGAAAAAGAGGCTTGAAGTAAAGATGATCCTAGATAAGTTAGCTTACAAGGATGAACTAAAGTGGAGACAAAGAGAAAAAGTTAACTGGCTGAAAGTAGGGGATAAAAATTATGGTTTATTTCACAGGATGGCAAATGCAAGAAGAAGAGCCAGTCAAATTGAAAGGGTAGAGCTAGATGACCAAGTGGCTGAATCTTGAATTGAGTTGAAAAGTGTAGCAACTTACTACATTTCAAATTTGTTCAAGGAAAGATGGAAAAGGAGACCCCTCCCCCTTGATCTACACTTGAATAGGATCTCAGATGCTCAACAAAGAGAGCTAGAAGCCCCATTCTCAGAGGAAGAGGTTTGGCAAGTGATAAAAAACTTGGAAGTTGATAAATCTCTAGGGTTATATGGGATCTGACATTTTCTATAAAAAGTGTTGGGAGGTGGTAAAAGTTGATCTTTTGAAAGATTTTCAGGAATTCTATTCTATGACTACTCTTGAAAGAAGTCTGAATGCTACTTTTATCTCTTTAATTCCAAAGGTAGAGGGAGCTACAAATTTAAAGGACCTCAATGATTGCTACAAATTTTATTCTCCAGCTACAAATTTTAATTCCAAAGTCTGAATTCTATTCTCCAGCTACAAATTTTATCCAAGATTCTAGCTGAAAGGATGAAGAAGGTCTTGAGTTCAATGATTGCTAAAAACCAGTTTTCTTTTGTGCCAGGGAGACAGATGTTGGATAGTGCCTTGGTGGCAAATGAACTGATTGATTCAAGGCAAAGAGAAGGAAAACCAGGGCTGATCTGTAATCTTTAATTGGAAAAGCCTATGACCACATTAACTGGAGATGCTTGGACTTTGTGTTGAAAAAAAAAATGAATTTTGGGCAAAGATGGAGGAACTGGATAAAGGTTTGCATTACTTCTCCTAAATTTTCAGTTCTATTGAATGGTCAGCCGGCTGGTTTCTTTAAAAGCTCTAGAGGTTTCCAACAAGGAGATCCCCTCTCTCCTATTCTTTTTATTTGTGTCATGGATATATTAACAACCTTTGTGAATCAAGTGGGTAATGAGGGCTTGTGGCAAGGATCTGAAACCGCATTGAGGGGAGAGAAAGTTCAATGACTCCAATTTTCTGATGATACCCTCTGCTTCATTGATGCTAATGTGGAGCAGTTTGGAGTGCTCTCTATGGTTCTTTGCTGGTTTGAGGTAGTATCAGGCCTGAAAGTTAACTGGGCAAAAAAGTAGGATAATCCCAATGGGAAAAGTAGAAAATATTCAAGAGTTAGCTGAGGTCCTAGACTATCAAGTTGGCTACTTGCCAACTATTTATTTAGGTCTCCCCTTGGGAGCTAAATGCACATCATCCCTAGTGTGGGAGATTGTGCTAGAGAGGTTAGAAAAGAAGTTGGCTTCATGGAAATCAAAATATCTTTCATTAGGTGGTAAGGTTACTCTTCTAAAGAGCTCATTATCAAATCCACCCTCTTACTTTCTCTTTCCTGAAGTATCTAGTTGTTGCTGAAACCTCCCCTGAACTTTTTGACATAGTTTCAAGTAGATCCCCCTGGTAATATATTCTAAAAAGAGGCATGAAAATGTCCAAAATACCCATGTAGTTACTTTTAACAAAAATGTTTGTTTACCAAATTTTCTCTTCATATGAATCACTACCCCAAACCCTTCCAATCTCTTTTTTTGATCGAAATTGATATTGCACTTCATATCATCACTCAAAGGTAAAGCTGCAACTTTAAATTCTCTTTGTTTTTGTTGTTTATAAAGTTGGTATTGCCTTTTTTCCATAGAAACCAGCCTCAATAGTAATTGCATGGGTATTTTGAACATTTTCATGCTTCTTTTTAGAAGATTCTAGTAAGGGGGGTCTAATTGCAACTGTATTAGAAAGTTGAGGGGAGGTGATTGCATGAGCCTTATATATGAATTGTTAAGTATTGAGTAATTTAGTTACTTTGTCTTTTATCAGTTATAATGGCAACTTTTTCTTATCCAAATTCAGGTTTTGATATGAAAGAAATCAAAATTCAGGTTTTCAGCTGTTATGATATCTGATTACAAGTTATCTTATCAAAAAAGAATTCTAATTAAGATGTATTTGAGAATTTCATAGATTGCAACTTTTGTTCACTCTCTCCTTGAAGCCCTTGCAACATTTCAGCCCAACATTTCAGTTGTTCAGATCCTGGTCTGTTTAAAGCACCTCTACTAATAAGCTTACAACATTTCAGCCCAAAATTCCCTTTGGAAATCAAGTCAATGAAATTTCTTATATTCTCTCTTGAGGAAGCCTGAAGTTTCTGAGATATTAGATCAGAACCTTCATTAAACCTAACCTTCATCCTAAACACTCTAAAACCCTACACCAGCGTTGTTCCTAACTAAATTTAAAATAACCAGCAAGGTATTGAATTGAACCTTTTACTTTAATTCTCACTTTAGAGCTTCTTACTCTCTATTTGTTATGCAGTCATTAGTTATTTTTGCACATGGACACATGGCTAATGGATAATCCATATGCATTATTACAGGTCATGTAGCTCAGTTATCATTTATATTACCAAATTAGATTTTTGGACAAAATATGCTAGGATACCATCTTTTTCTTTCAAAGCTTAAGTTATCCCCAAACACACATGGAGTCTTAATGCACAACTACAATGGGGATGAAAGAGGTCATTTGAGATCACCATGGATTCTCTCCTAACCTCTGCAATTGAAACTATATAAGAGGGAGTAGACCACACCTTTTTAGTGAAATCCAAAGGACTATGGAGCTCACCTTTTTCACAACTTAAGATAATGTTGTTGATACATGCAGTTCTGGTTTCAGACACCTTTCTCACCTTTTTAGTGTACATAAAGATTTAGATATTTTTAATAATGTTAACTTTCAGGTAGGATTTACTACAACACCAAGCTTGGGTTCTTACCTACCAGAAAGGATGTATATTGTTCTGGTTTCAGAAACAATTGGCTGACTACTTATTATAACCATAGTTGTGTCTTTTTAGCAGCATTGTTATCTTTTGCAGCATGACTAATTTATTATTAGTTGCTCACTTTCTCATCACTATTCTTGTTATGCATTATTTTATGTTGTTGTGATTGAAACGGCTTTTAATTTACTAAAGGCTTTTCAAATCTTTTATTGTTTAAGTTGCCTTCCAAAAAGGTAAATGCATTTCAAATTTTACATCTTATATACTCATGTTCATGCATAATCAATGAATAAAGAGTCGATGGGTGGGTGTTATATACTTTTATGGTTTAGTTGTTGTCCTTACCCATTAAGCCCCAGGTTAGTTGGTTGGTTGGTTAGCAGAGTTGTCAATCTGACATCTTACAGGCCTGACCTTTTCCTTTTTTTTTTTTGTATTTTGAATACTTGCTAGACCAATATTATAGAGGTACAGGGGTAGAATTTTAATGAAATGATATACTATACTTTACCTTTTTTCTCAAAGAAGAGAAAAATGCCATCCTTTTATCTTTTCATTTGATTAAGACTCTTCTCATCATAGGGCAAACATAGTGGTTGTTTGGAATTGCATGGTAAAAGTTCCATATTTGATGGATATTCCCTTGGAAATCTAGGACCTCTGAAAATTGGAGATATTCTCTGGAACAGAAATGGTGTATACTGACTCAAAACTAGTTGGCATAGGGGATTTTTCAAGAGCTGAACTCTTATTATTTATATAACTAGATATCTCCATGGGTATCAAGTATAGATATACTAATCCAGATTTACAGATTTCTATGGAATAGATAAGAGTAGATTTGAATGGAACTTGGGACATTCACTGTTGGAATAGTACAAGGGGCTGAGTAACTTGAGCATGACAAGGACATAGTTTGACAAGATTTCAGGCATAAAACATATACTAAAGTTGGAATTGTTTGCCACAATATGATGCCCATGCACTGTTATATAGCTATCATAGATAAGGAGCTTAATTGAGGTTATGGGTAGCTCCAAATTCTAATTTCATGGTGAGGCTTGGGCCAGGTTGTGATAACAACTTACATTTGCTTAAAGATGTAATGGTAGCTCCATTCTAAGTATTTTTTCAGTCCACACTAGTTCACATTTTTTCATCATACACATGTCTAACATTTGCTAGACATTCATATATAGTGATCAGTCCCCTATTCTTCTCAACTTAAGGATGCATGCAAGGTCAACCTGAGGTCCTGAACCAACGTTTTGAAGCTGCTTGGACGAAGATACTTGGTTACAATAAGGACAATGTATATTCAGTTTAGAGAAGCTGTAGTGGTGATTTCCTCTCTAAATGCAATACTTGCAAGTGGAGTTTACATCATTAAGGAGCTGACTTTATTGGGCCCTAAATTAAGTTCAAACCTTCCATCTCAAACCAAATTCCTACATCCCTAGATTGAGTTCATCTAATCTCTTTTCCCCACTATGGAAAATGAAAAGGGAGGAATTAACCTTAAGAGCTAACTTGACTGGGCCCTTCTCCTAGAGGAATTGAAGTCTATTAGAAATAAATAAGGAAATGCCAAGAAATTAAAGAAGGTGACAGAAGTAGAAAATATTTCCACCTTAAAGCCACCACAAGAAGAAAAAGAAACATGATTGCTTGGCTTAGAGAACTCCAGTCAATTGGAACTTGGACCCTCAAATTTTGGAACATAAACTCAGTACCTATATTACTTCTTTACGAGTTTTGTTCCATCATTATCCAATTTACTGATTCACTAGTTCATCTTACTATCTTTAACATGAACAATGCTACGTTGTGTGCCATCTCTTATTATGAGGAAGTAAAAGAAGTAACCTTCAATATGAGCTCTTTGAAGGTCAAGGCCCAAATGACATACCTGTCATTTTTATCAATTGGCCTAAGAGACAATTTGCAATGATTTAGGGGCTTTTGTCCAAGCTACTTTCTGAGAAATGCTACTCAAAAGCCTTGTTCAATGCTGCAACAGAACTCAGAAATTTCTATAACTTGACCTTGAGGACAAGGATCAACATGAGGAGGGGGAGTTGATAGGGCCCAACCCAATAGTAGGACAGCCCATACAAATGCTACAGTTCTTGCCAACATGGATGCTCCAACTCTAGGAGTCCCTGCCCAACCATCCATTATTTGAGTATATTCTAGAAAGCCACATAGGATTAACTAACTGAAACAATTTGTTATGTGGATTCTTAGAGTACATGATGAGCATGTGACATAAAATGTTATCTCTGCTAGCTATATATAAGGCCTGATCCAAATAGAAAAAGTCAATACATACCCTAATACCTGTCTCCCTCTCCCTTCTTCCCTTCTCAAGGGGTTGTGTCTCCCTAAGAGGCACCTACAGTGTGCAGTATCCCATCACCCAAATTGATTCCAATCATTGAGATAAATGCACTTATCTTAAGAGATGACTCTTATGGCCTAGATTTTTGGCTTGATCAACCACACTTCCGATCAACCCACTTCTCAAACTGTGAAAGATGTTAAACATATGCCACAAATAAGTATATCTAGACCAACTTTCCATTACCCAAGCCTCCAAGGTGCATAAAAAACTCTTTGTAGTATTTTTGGATATTGGTATTGGATATAATATTTATACTAAAATATGGCACCTTTGTACAGGCATTTGTTATCATTGATTTCATTTACTTTCATAATTAAATACTATATAACTAACTTTTCTGCTAAGAAAATCAATGTAAAGCTGATAATGGTAAGGTTGATTTGACAGAATATCTTGCTGTGAAAGAATAGCTGAAGTTGTGCCTGCACGTATTCTTCTGTAATGTAGTATTATCATGTCCTAATTAGCTTCCTTGTATCCAAAACCTAAAGACCAAGGAAAGAAATAATGTGAGGATGAGAAGAACAGAATACCAACCAGCAGAGTGGACCAGATGGTTGAACCAGTGATACAATAAACTTTCCAAGTCCTGGTTAAATGACATTTTTTTGTGGTTTGTTAACCAGCCAATTAACTGGTACAACCATGACCTAGTGAGCATTCCAATTTTCTCACTGGTCTAAATCTGATAACATTCTTGAATATCTTTTCCAGATTGAAGCATAGAAGGATCAAACAAATTCAGCCACTCTACCAAGCTTTCCATTAGCATTTGGTCCATGGTATCATTTTGGATGAACACAAGCCTATGATTTCAAATGATATGAAACTAGGATAAAGTGATAGCATTTCCACATGGTTTTCAAATGGCTATTAACTGAAAAATAAAAAGGAGAAAACAAGATGAAGATAACCCCTTGGTGCTGATTTACAGTTTGGACATTCTAGACTTCTTCTTATATTTTAACCACCATGAAAGGACTGGTTCAAGCTCATGTAAAAGAGGACTACGTCAGGTTGGCAACCAACATAAAAACCTTTATCCAATCCAATATGAACACAAATCCTAAATTGTTTTTTTTTTTCAATGACAGGGCATTAGAAAACATTGCTAACTCTTGATAGAACACAATGGTGGGACAGGATTCATGTAACCAAATCTTGGAATTGAGGCTCAATTGAGTTATGTTCAATTGCATGTATTAGACCTCTAAAAGAACTGGGTAATTAGGCATTCACACATCTACCCAAGAATTGATCGAATTAGACCAATTCTCTCTGGATTTGCAAAACCCTTTTTTCTGTTTGCTGCTAGTTGAAACATAAAAGAAAAATTATGTGAAATATGTTAGGAACAATAGTTATGACACCCTAGTTTGTCTTTTAGTTTAAACCAACATCCAGAGGTGGTTCGCACGTTACAACTATTTTCACTAAATCACTTGCCTTCTAGCCTTTTTACCTCTTGGAATTCAAGCACTGGAATAAAAAATCTTTCAAATTAAAATTCTTAAGCCCGTCACTGTTGAGAAAAGAAGGCATCTAACTAGATAGAAGATAGGGCCTTGAAAAGCCATGTAGCTGATCTCTCCAAGAAGTTCTGTCTGGTTCAAATTGTTAATTTCTTATAATCATTAATAAATGCAGAAATTATAAAATTCTCATGGAGTTGGGATTTTCTCTACCCGATGCATCTAAAAGAACATAAATATTTATTTTTTTTATTTATTATAATCGGATTTGTAGGGTCAGACCCGACTGTCCTGATAACCGATTTGTTCGGTTCCGGGTCCAAAAATTACAGACCTTATCAGGTCCTCAACATTTCATGTTGGGTCACAACCCTATTGGAGGGTCATTAAGAAAACTTACCCACATGTTGATAATGTTCTCTCTCTCTCTTGCCTTTAAATAACTTATATTTCTAAATAATTTTGTCGAGGCAAGTTTTACCTGGAAAACACTTGCCTGGATAAACCTCTTAAAACATTCATGCATGTTAGAGAATTAGAGGAGAAAAAGTATGATCGAAAGGTAAGAATAATCTAATTGTCGTTGTTCTGATTGAAAATAAATTGAAGGACAAAGCGGATGACAGATAACTAAAGAAAGGCCCTCGCAATCAAATAGATCACCTCCATCTCCAAACACAATTTTTGTATTCTCGCCGAAGCCAATGCCATTAAGACCATGAAAAATGCTATAACCAGCTTTAACATGCCTTTGAGGAATCCAACCCGGTCCAAATCCATAGTGGGTTCTACGCAAGTATTCTCTGAGCTTACAAATAGACAACCTACGAGGATGGTTGTGGCCTTGGAAAGATAATCCCCTGTTTTAAAGGAATACACTTTCTCCTATTTCTGATAAGTGAGTAAAGTATCTCGTGGAGTTGGATTTTTTAGGGAAGTCGATTCGGATTTAGCCAACCCTTGGGTGGCTCTTGATACGATTACTGGCTTCTTCTCCATCACCACAATATTCAAATGTAACGATCAAGTTTTCACTGTTTCACCATTGAAGGCATGGGTTTTTTTTTCCTCTAAATCACCGGTTACCAATCATATAAAAAATGCATTTGAGATGAAAGCGTGAAGACAAAGGGACAAGCTCGAACCAATGAAGGAGCATGTATATTTGTTATCAATCAAAATGCGTACAACTAAAATAATCACCAAACCCTAGAAGATGGTGATGCACCCAGAGTGTCCAAATAGGCCATGGGTCCAATAGTTATGATACAAGATCAAAAGATCAAAAGAATCATTATGATACATATTTTATATGCTTTAATTAATTTGACTTACTGTTGGGTTGGATGGAATTGGGAATTAGGAATGGCAACAGGGTGGGGAAGGGGAAAATTGTCATCCCTAATCAGAGTTTAATTCTCATTCTTGGTGGAATGGCATTCTTCCATTTGAGGGAATCGTTATTCGCATCCCTCCCTTGAGAATTGTTCGAGTTGTGCCCTAGCCAGTTGAAGTTGTCATGTGGCTGTTATCTTGTCTCAGGCTCATCTAGCCTCTTCGGGCCACATCAGGGGGCCAACACACCATGAACCAAGGTCGGCGGATGGTCCAACAAGCGAGAACCTCAAAAGGAACCATGACACATGATCTATCTCACCGATAAGCATCCCCATCCCCATCTGGGAACATGGAGCCATTTGAAGACCTTAGTGGGTGGTCTCCTCCCTTAAGCCCCACAAGGGACAGGTCCAAGTGCACCACAACACTCAATTATTTAAAGGAATCTCCCCTCAAGGTACACTATCTCTAATCGCTCCTACTCTTCAATCCCCTTGCTCTCCTACTTCCTCTACCTTCCTCGGACTAGATCAGCTTGCCCTCAATAGCTCGGCCTGACCGACCTTTACCCACAACTTACTAACTTGAGCATCGAATTACCTTCCTCAGGGACCTCTAACCATGCTTTGATTGTAGGTTTTGCCAAGTGCACCTCATCGTCCTCCCACCATGGCTTGTCCAAGTTGGTAAGCTTCATCTGTTGTGCGTTCACCTCGATTCAAATAGCATTAGATTGGCACCATCTATGGAAGCTAGTATGAAAAGCCTATAGTTTCTTTACTCTTCTGTGCACCAGCGACCATGTCTCTAAAGAACACCTCCGACCACTCTAGTGCTTAATCCCCATCCCGAGGATTCCAATCTAGACATACCTCCCCTCCTTGTGAGGTTCGGTAGCCAAAGCCTGTGACCCATGAAAAGTTCAAGGCCCTATAAAGACATGTCAATTGGCTTGTTGTGATGACAAAGTCGATAATGCAGCCTGGAGGCATCCCAACAACAACCTTGCCCGTTAACCGTGTGCCCCCTCAGGCCGATCCTCTAGTCAAGGACCCCAAAGACCCAGTGAGGCCAAAAGTTGAACGTGAGCGGCCTCAGCTGTCTCAGAGGTCTTGCTCTCAAGCCTAGAGTTGAGCCCACGACATTCATTCATGGGGATCCCAACACTCTGGCACCTACATCCTTACCAAGGAGCAGATTGGGCCCCAGGTACAGCCATAATAACATTAACAACTGTGCTCACAAGCTGAATCAAGCTCGGTCAGGGACCACCACACGCACCACTGAAACCGTCCAAGCATACTGACATCGGAAACGAGATTAAAGGCGTGCACAAATTCCTGAAAGAGCTTGAAAGAAGTCATCTCAATTTCCATGCGCCTACCTCCGGAACTCACCCCTACAAAGAGCCCGTCTTCACACAAGAGAGAGCTTCCTCCTGTGGGGTGATAACCACCTTAGGCCTCAGTTTGAGAAATACAATGGCACCTTGGACCCCATAAATCACTTGGAAGGATTCAAGGCCACAATGCTACTACGTGGGACCTCAGAAGCATTGATGTGCAAAATCTTCATTTCCACCCTACAGGGAGTAGCTCGGAAATGGTATTCCATACTACCACCCTGGTCCATAGTCACAACGGATGAGTTTGAAGAAAAAGTTCTTAGCACAATTGACTAGTAGTCGACAACATTGGAAGACATCGACCAACCTCATGCAACTGAAGCAAAAGGATGGGGAGTCTCTAAGAAAGTACTTGGAAAGGTTCAACAATCTATGCTATCATGCTTTAGCTTCTTGCTACAGAAAAAGGCCCATGTCGACATAACCAGACTCTTGGCACATACACAAAAGTACATCAATGCCAAAGAAGCACAAACATAATGCCAATAGGATTAGGAGGACCGACGCGACCTAAAATGCAAAGATAGAGATGATGAACCATCCCAGCACAACACGACACGACGACTAACGGGCCGTGCTAGGCCCAGCATGGAGGTCCATTTCGTGTTGGACCGGGGGTTCGAGGCCTATAAGCCGGCACAACATGACACGACAACACGTGTCGTGTCGTCCATGACCTGCGTGCCGGCACGACCCAGCCCGCGGCACGACATGAAGCACAGCCCGCCACGTGCCGGCATGGTAAGGCCCACCAGGCCCGTAACGAGCCGCACTCAACCCACTCGGGAATATAGTCGTTGGGCCCCCCCTCCCAAAGGGGTCCAATGGCTAGTTTCATCTTTTGGGGGGTTTACAGAAATACCCCCCCAACAGCTATAAACAGCCATATTAGAGGGGTATTTCTATATTTTGCTTATGGGGGTTGAAAATGCCCCCCAACAGCTATATAACAACTAGTTTAGGGGGCGTTTTGGGTAAAGTTATAAGTAACTTTACAATGACCAAAATACCATTCTCAACAACTAAATAATAGATAGTTTTTTGGGTATTTGGGCAATTGAATTATGTTCAATTCCTATAAATAGCCCTATCCTCCACCATTCTCATCACACCAATTCAACAATTTTCTCAATTCTCTCTCTCTCTTATACTCATACATTCTAAATTATCTACAATATGGGAAATTCTGATTAGTTGATTATTTGATTCTGCATTTTTCAATTCTCAAGTCTCAACTTTATCGAAGTTTCAATTTTCAATTCGGGAGGCTTGGACATTGAAAGGCTTTAACCATTGAAATCAAGTTGGGATTTTGAACCGGCAATCCGGGTAAGTCGAATTAGATTAATTTTTTTCTTTTTAGAATTAAAAAAAATGGTTGGCCCTTCTCAAAACCGATTCCCCAACATGTTCAGCATGGATGACATTCAATAGCATCACGATAGTATTAGTGTTAGCACTGATGCCGATGTGTTTGATGTCGATGGAAATGGAACTTTCACCCCCAGTAGTAATGATACTAGGGGGAAAAGGAGGGCTTCTAAGCTGAGTAGCCCGGTTTGGAAAGTTTTCAAAGTAGAGGATATTGAGGGGAAGGGGAAAAGGGTCGTTTGCCAAAAATGTAGGAAAGACTTTAGTTATTGTAGC
>NW_010729137.1:1098507-1124932 GCF_000365185.1 Nelumbo nucifera | reverse complement strand
TTCTACCTATGCTATGTTAGAAAATTGTATATCTCATAAACAAATTCTTTCTGATTTTTATAATTTAAAAATGCCTAATGATATGATTTTTTAGGAAGACTAGGAAATGGTAGCCTGTAATAAGAGATTTTTTAAAACATTTTTATGATGCAACAAATGAATTATCTAGAATTTATTATCCAATTAGTTGTAATTTACCGTATCAATTAATGGTAATTAGTGATTGTTTTTCCAAATATAAAAATAATCCACAATTTTAATGTATTGTTGAAATTATGGAAAGCAAATTTAAAAAATATTGGGAGAACATTTCTCCCCTTTATTGTTTAGCTACAATATTAGACCCTATGATTAGGAAACATGATTTAGATATTTTACTTGAAACATATTATGAAAATATGAATATTGATATAGGAAATAGAAAAGAAGAAATTAATAATTTATTATTTGAAATGTACAGTTTGTACGAATATGAAATTGTAGGAAATATTCCTACAACTTGTTCATCTTCTTCTTCTTCTCCTTCTGACTTTGAGCCCAGTAGTAGAATAGAAAAAGCTTTTGGCAGAAATCTGCTAGTTCTACAACAAGTTCATTTACTGAACTTAATTTTTATTTGCAAGCAAATTTTTCTAATTTAATTGAAGTATCAAATAATTTTGATATTTTAGCTTGGTGGAGTGAACACTTGAAAAATTATTCGGTTCTCACCGCCATGGCACGTGATCTACTAACCCCTTCAGTGTTTATAGTTCCATTAGAGTCTTGCTTTAGTGCAGGTACAAAGGTGCTAGATGACAAAAGAAGTTGCAAGAACGATGAGAGCATAGAGATGTGCATCTTCTTCAAGGATTGGCTAGATGTAGAAGATAGATTACAAGGCAAGGGAGGGCATGATACAACACTGGACATTTCAGCCGAATCAGATGATGAAAGTCATGACTGATGATTCATGAATTTGACTAGTAGAATTTTTCATTTTTTTAAATTATTTGATATATTTTTAAAATTTTTTAACATTGTAATTTTGTGTTTTCAATTTGTAACCATATTGTATTTTTTATATTTTATTAATTTATTCCATTTTTATATTTCATTCATCCAAATATGCAATGATCCAATCATTGTATTTGTAATTCACTAATTTGTACCATTCAAATTTAAATGAAATAAAATTCCTATTTTTCTTCCAATTTGTTATTCCATCATTCTTATTTCAATTTGGTTAAGTATTTTTTTCATTTATGTATTAAATAACTTAGACTTCTCATTTCTTAATTTTTTAAATAGTTCCTAATTCCCAAAGTTCATAGGAAAGTTAAATATTTTAGTTTTACAATTTTACTTAGAAAAGAAATCAAAATTTTCAAAAAAAAATAAAAAATAAAAAATAACAATGCAGTCCGATTCAGCCTAGGCCCAAGGCCCACCCTGTGGTCCAACTTGGCATGGTCCATGCCCACGGCACGCCCTGCAGCCCGGCCCGGCCCAAGCCCACATGCCGGCACGACACGACACGGGCCTGCTTGGGCCTGTGTTGTGAGCCGTGTCGGGCCGACCCCCAAAAATTCCACTAGGGAGGACGGCACGACCTGTGGCGGCCCGCGGGCCAGCACTGTAGGGCCCGCCTTTAGGGCGTGCTGCCCATGGGCCGTGCAGTGCCGGCCCGACACGACCCACTTTACACCTCTAAGAATGGCTTCAGGGGAGAGAGTTCCTTAGCCCAGAAGTCTTATGCTCACCTCAATCAGGTAGAAGATTGGATACCGAAGAAGCCCAAGGTTGACACACCCATTACATTGGCCGAGGAAGATCTCAAAGGAATTTAGAGACCACATGATAATGCCTTGGTGATAATGGTGAACATTGCCAACTTTGAAGTGCATCAAGTGCTCTCAAACACAGGAAGCTTAGCATACATAATCTTTAAAGAGGTCTTCTTAAAAATGAAGCTCAGATTTGACCAACTACAATTCATGAACACCCCTCGTCAGATTCTCTAGTGATTCATTAATACCAAAGGGAAAGATTACCCTGTCAATGACACTAGGGAAGGAGACGACCCCTAGAAGATCACACTTATGGTAGACTTTGGTAAAGGTTCAGTCACCATACAATGTCATCCTCGACCGACCTATGATAAATGCACTTCATGCCTCAATCTCCATTTATCACCTGGCAGTGAAGTTCCCCATCAACTGTGGCACCAACATCACCCGAGGAGATCAATGCACTACTTAATAGTAATAATAGCGGTCTGCAAAGGAAAAATTGCCTCTTGAGAAGCTCTTGCCACCAATGACCTAAACCTTTAGGACGATCTCCACACATAATGTAGGCAACCCATTGAGGGTTTGGCTCAAGTACCTCTTTCTGTCAGTGACTCAGAGAAAACCGTCCAAGCAAACTCCCTGTTGGAGGACGGTCTCTGAGATAACATTGTTCAATTTTTGAGAACTAACACTGATGGCTTTGCTTATTCCACAATAGATGTTCTAGGGATTAACCCCCTAGGTTATAACTTATTGACTCAACACTGACCCCCACTACCGACCAGTACGATAGAAGAAGAGGAGCTTCACCCCTAAATAGTGGTAGGTGATAAATGAGGAAGTAAACAAACTCCTCGACATGGGTTTCATCAAAGTAACCTACCTATACTAGCTTACGAGCATGGTGATGGTGAAGAAGGCCAATGGGGAATGGAGGATTTGCATCAACCTCACTGAGCTCAACCGAGCCTGCCCTAAACATAGTTTCCCCCTATCGAAGATAGATCAACCCGTCGATGCAATGACATGACATGAATTCCTCAGCTGTATGGATGCCTTCTCAGGCTACAACCAAATAAAGTTACACTCTAACTACCAAGAGAAGATACCTTCATCACTAACTGAGGCCTCTACTACTACAAGGCCATGCCTTTTGTCTTCAAAAACACTTGTACGACCTCTAAAAGTTGGTGAGCCACATCTTCAGATAACAGCTTGGCTGAAACATGGAGGTGTACATTGATGGCATGCTATTGAAGAACAAGAAGCTCGAGCAGCACCTAGTCAACCTTGAAGAAATCTTCGACCTCCTTAGGCAGAAAAAAATGAAATTGAACCCGACCAAATGTGCCTTTGGTGTCAGCTCAGGCAAGTTCCTAGGATTCATGGTGACCCAAAGTGGAATTGAAGTGAACCCTAAGAAGATCCAGGCCATCCTAGATATGCAATCTCCTTAGATGCACAAGGCAATGCAACGTCTTATGGAACAGATTCCAATGGATCTAGAAATGTAACCGGCCTTCCAATAGTTGAAATAGCACTGCCATCCTTATTGAAAAAACCGAGCCTAGGAGACCAATTACTACTGTACCTATTTGTCGGTAATGAGGTGGTCAACTCAATCCTAGTGAAAGAAGAAGGCAGAGTATAGAGGCTCATTTACTACACCAACAAGGTGTTTGCTAATGTGGAAACCGGATACCCGAACCTGGAGAAGGTCTCCCTAGCTTTAGTAATCTCAACCCATAAACTCCAACCATACTTATAGGCCCACAGTAACCACGTCCTCACATATTAGCCCCTCAGGCAGGTATTACAAAAACTAGAAACATCAGGTCACTTGATAAGGTAAAGCATGGAGTTTAACAAATTCAACATTGACCACACTCCTCAACCTGCCATTAAAGCTCAGGCCTTGGACAACTTCATCCATGAGTGCACCTTATCAATCCTTGGTCCAGCCAAAGAGTCTCCAACATGGACATTCCACGTTGACGGGTCCTCCAACCAGTAGGGGTGTAGTGTTGTTCTCCTACTTCGATTAGAAGACAACATTCTTGAGTACACCCTCAGGTTTAACTTCAAAACCTTCAATAATGAAGCTGAGTATGAAGCCCTGATAGCCAGATTTTGCCTCACTCAGTTGTTCGGCGTAAGGCGTGTCAAAATTTTCCACGACTCCCAGCTAGTGGTGAATCAAGTTAACAACAAGTTTGAAGCTCGGGAGCCCAATATGACCACTTACCTAAAGAAGGTCCAAGAACTCATCGCTCCATGCATTTTGCTATACAACAGGTACCATGGACCGAGAATCTTCGAGCCAATGCCTTATTAAAGCTTGCTAGTTTGTCTCAAGCCAACCTCGACAGAACTATTTGAGTTGACACCCTTGGCCCATTCGAGCATCGTTGAGGTAACCCAAGCCACCTTTCCAGTACAACGATAACTGTCTTAGATAGATCCCATCTTTTAGTATCTATAGGATGGCATTGTCCCATAAGATCGAGGCAAAGCTAAGAAGCTAGTACATAGAGCAACTTAGTATTGCATCATTAGAGGACATCTCTAGTGAATATTACACACCTTTCCCTATCTAAATTGTCTCCCCCAAAATAAGTTGACTACATACTCAGGGAAATCTAGGAAGGAATTTGTTCTGACCACCTCGGTGCTTGGACCCTCGCTCATAAAGCTCTCCAACAAGGATACTTTAGCCAACCATGAAGCAAGACACTATGCAACTCGTGCAAAAGTGTGACAGTTGTCAGAGGCATTCCAATCTATTGCACTATTAGCGGTCCCCATGACATCGATCACCAGTCCTTGGCCTTTCGCTCAAAGAGGCATAGCCATCCTCAATACTTTCCCTCCTACAGTTCGGCAGAAGAAATTCCTCCCCATGGTTGTTGACTACTTCAAGTGAATCGAGGTCGAGCCCCTATCGTGCATCACAACCCAAAATGCCTAAGGTTTCTTTTCGAGATCAATCATCTGTCGCTTCAGGATTCCCCAAGTATTTATCACCAACAAGGGCACCTAGTTCACAGATAGGAAATTCGATGAGTATTGTTCTGAGCTCGGAATAGATCATTGTACCACCGTAGTCCACTGTCCATAGAGTAAATGTCAAACTGAAGTCACCAACCACACTCTATTGCATGACATGAAGTTGCGATTGGATAGAGCAAAAGGTAGGTGGGTAGAAGAGCTTGCCAACATCCTCTAGACCTATGGGACCACGCCAAGCTGTGTCCACGTGTCGACTTTCCCTAGTGTGGCCCATATATATGTATATATTTCTATATATTATAATTATATAATAATATATAGTACATAATATTTTAATAAAATAAACAATTATTCTCAAATTTACTATACTATTTTATATAATTATTGTATATATAAACAATTGTATACATCAAAATTCATATAAAATAAAAATTTTAAGTTTTTTTTTAATTTTTTAAATAAACCTTTCATAACTTTGGCCTAGTCCATGGCTTAGCCCACAGACCAGCTTGGCTTGTAGCACGACACGACACAACATGAGCTTGCACGGGCTCGGGCCATGGGCCATGCCAGGCTGACCCCCAAAATATCCCAAGGGAGGAAGGCATGGCCCGCACTTTGCATGGGCTGCATGTGGGTCGTGCCATGCCAGCCCAACATGTCCTGTTTTACAACTCTACTAAGTCAGGCTGAATTGAGAAAGATCGTACAAAGTGAGCAAAGTGTTGGAACCAATCTCCTACAAGCTTAAGGACCTTGATGACAACCCTATACCAAGAAGTTGGAACTCTTGTAATTTGAGAATGTACTACCAGCAAACGGTGGCTGAGAATTTTGCAATTCTTTGACTGAGCCACAAAGTTATTTTTTCATAAGAGAGCATGTGGCATCATCCCATGACACTACACACCGAGCACAATACGCTCGGACCTAGTTGATCACCAATGGTTAAGGCTTAATACTTATCCCAACTCGGGTTGGGCATGGCGGGAACGACATCCTTGCCACCCATGGCAAGAGGATGGTCGATGAACACTGCCCAATGGTATTGGCATGGCCTTGCAGGGCTGAGGACCCATGAAGTCTTACCTTGCTTGGTTCCAGGGCCGAGTCGACTGAGGACCACAGTTGGCCTGTTGAAGAACCTCTAACCAAGTCCTAAGTGACCAGGAACTGCTGAGCTCCCTAATCATCTGATAGCCTGGAAGCAATTCGGCCAGTTCAGCTTGGAACGACTCAAGCTATAGTTGTGTCTTGAAACTAAAGACCTTGGCTACCCGAAGACTGAGACCACACCCTAATCATCAACACATGAAGGCAAAGACCTCAGTAACCCAATGGTTGAGGCTACAAAGCAAACATGTAATTAAACACAAAGAAAATAGTAACCCAAAGCAAAATAGCAACTTTTCATTACAAGATAATTTTATACAAGTGTTTGGTCTTGGCATACCGAGCTGTACAAAAAACAAAAGGATAAATGCAACAAGAAAGACAACAAAAAGAAAAAGATGAAGCAGATGCCTAAGGACCTTGACCGGTGTCACTCCTCGGCGGGGAGGATCATTGAAAGGCTCCTAGATGCCTATCCGATTAGCAGCCTTGGTTCCTCCTCCGTCCTCAGCTCGCTTGTTAGGCACCCCGTGGTTCCAAGGGCAATCTTAAGGAATAGGTGCATGACCTTCCTCTTGCATTGCGCGAAGCCCATCTGCCAGGAGTCAGTGGCGAAGTCATCCAACTTAGTCCTGAAATTGCTAGATGCCTTAAACTCAGCCATGGCCTCTCGCTTCACATGAGCAAGCCTCGCCTCGGCCTCCCCTACAACCTTCTTCACCTTCTCCTTCGCCTTATGAAAGCAACTCTTCATTTTCTTCATTTCGTCCTCCTTGGCTTCCACAACCTTTTTCACCTTGGCTTTCTCAGCCTTTAACATGGTATTCTCTATCTCTTTATGCTTGGAAAGTCTCTAGAGAGTACATATACAATTGACCGGATGACCTACAAAGCAAAGAATGGCGTCAGTTCAAGCTCTTGAAGATAGTAGAAATGAGTACACAAACATTTACTTTAATCTTGTGGATGGCTGAGCTCTCTAGTGCCCTGCTTGTATGATCCTCAACCTCATTTTGGATCTCGGATAGCAACATGGCTTGGGCAAGCTACTCAACCATTCCCTAAGTCTCTATCATGTCCCAAGGGCAGACACATCAATTCAATGGTACACCCTAATGGTTTGGCCTCCTCCTCTACAATGACAAGGATCTTCCCTTCAAGACTCCTTTGGGGAGTCGCCAAGGAGTGGCCATGTGATGGAAGCACCTGTTCAACATCTACTTTGACAACCTCATGCCTCGAATCCCTCAGCCTCTTCGATGGCCAAGGAGTAACCTCCTCAGGTCGACGTTAGGAAGGGGCTGCATTCGATGACGAGGGTCCATCTTTGCGTTTTCATGGTACGGAAAAATAATCAATACTTGGAAAAAGCAAGTATAAAAAGAAAATTGCTACAAACTCCTACAAAGTGAAGCCCGACCAATCGAGGGCTACATCATCCCAGCTCGGATCAACATGGTAGATGAGGTGTACTACTTAACATACACCTTCGTAATTCGCCTTAGGGCCACTATCTCTTCCTTCTTCAACTCAGCCTTTGTCAAGGCCTTCACTTTTGTCCTTGGGATGACCATCTTGGGAGCAAAAGGCCATCCATTCTTGTGTTTCATAAAGAAAAACCCCTCCTTCTAGTACTTAACCAAGGAGGGAATTCTGACAAGCCCCTCGGTGTTCAGTTGGGCTCAGAAATATTAATAGCCCGGTTGGTTCTTCTTTAGATAAAGAAAATACATAAACATGGGTAAGGTGATCAGAATGCCATGAATGATGCAGAAGCAAAGGAGCCCAACCATGTATCAGAAGCAGTTCGGCATCAACTAGACAGGCAAGATGCGGTGCCACCTTAGCACGGTCACCAGCCACTATCTTGGGGAAACCTTAGGCTCGCGATCAAACTCTCCACAGGAGAGATGCTATATGCTTCCCTTAAGCATGTCCTCCGCCACCAATTTACAAGGAGCCATGGTGAAAGACTCCCTAAACCTCAGGGGAACTTCGGGTTCTTCATCTAGGATTTCTACTTCAGCCTACTCGGTCTCTTCAACCTCATCCCCTCAACTAGACCTGTTCATGGACCGGGATAAGCTGAGCTCGGACTGGGCTTTTACTCTTCATAAATAGGATTTTGTTAGGCTCGAGCCCAAACTCGGCCCCAACCAACGAGCCTACAACTTGGTTCCGAGCTTGGCCATAATAAAAAGCCCGAAGCCTGACCTAACAGAAAGGTAGCTTTTTTCCCTTTTATTAAAAATTGCATTGTGCTTTCTTTTACGTTTTAAAGCACCATTTTACATTCTTAAATCATAAAATCTATTAAAATGGCCATAATCTATTTTAATTCCTACAAAGAATCCATTTTAATTTAATTTTTCTCTTACAATCAAGTGAATCAACAACTTTCTTTAAGGTTGTTTAATATGTTCCCTGTTGTTTGGTTGTTTCTATACAACCAAGGCAAACCTGAAATAAAACACATGATAATCCATTTTAACTCCTACAAAGAATCCATTTTAATTTCATTTTTTTCTTACAATCAAGTGAATCAACAACCTTCTTTAAGGTTGTTTAATATGTTCCCTTGGAAAACCCGAAAATAAAACATATGAGACAAATTCATATAGCTTCATATTCCTACAAATAGCATAACACACTGAAACTAAATTCATATAACTTCATGTTCCTCCAAAATCATAAAAAAAAATCTAAATATGACAAACAAAATCCATAAAACATGTTCTCCATCCATTATTGAATTCACCAACAAGATAGAATATCTCAACTCTCAAGTTCCAAGTCACCCTAAAAAAGAAAATAAAAGACCACTTCATTGCCCATATCAAGCAAAACATGTTTTAGCCATCTCCATTCATTCTTGAATTCACCAATAAGATTGAACATTACAACTTCCAAGTTCCAAGCCATCCTACAAAAGAAAAATAAGAGAGAAATTCATTACCCATATCACATATGTAATTTTTTATCATGTCAAATGACAAATAAATAACGGAAAGATTTTGAGAGGACTGAGTTCGTCGGTGCCTGAGTTCGCATCTGATAAAGCTGAGTTGAGATTTTGAGAGGGAAAAGGAGAAGTGAGAAGAGGAACAATGAAAAAGAGAGAGACATGAAGAGAGAGAGAGAGAGAGAGGACTCACCACCAATGTCTGTGTTCGTCGGTGCCTGAGTTCGCGTCTGAGATTCTGAGAGAGAAGGAGAAGTGAGAAGAGGAACGAGAGAGAGAGAGAGGACTCACCGTCGGTCTGCTAGAGTTCATTGGTTGCGCTGGTGAGAGTGTTCGCCGGTTCTGTCTACCTGAGAGTGTTTGCCTATGAGGTTGTGACTGTGAAAACTGAGAAGAGAGAACTGAGGTTTAGCTAAGACTAAGAGAAAGAGATGAGTGAGAAGAGAGCGGTTAGGATATTTAGGGTTTATGGTTTAATTCGTATAAAGGTTGAGTCGGGCTAGGCTCGGGCTGGGCTATTTAGACAAATTTCGTGCCCGGCCCAAAATAAATTCGAGCCGGGCTTTTAGGCTTGAGGTCAAGCCCGCGAGCTCAAATCTGTGTTCAAGCCCGTCCGAGGACCAGGCGGCCCGTTGGGCTACCCAGCCCATGAACAGGTCTACCCTCCTCTTCTTGGGCCTCTGCTGGAACATGCTCACTACCAGACTCCTCCTCTTCAAACTCGGTTGCATTAGCATCAATCTCAAGGATAATTACCTTAGTAGTCTCGCATTGAGGCCTCGACTCACACTCACCCCCTGAGCTAGAGCTACTCGAACCAAAAGAAGTGGAAAAAGAAGAAGAACAAGAAGCAAATGAAGAAGATGAGGACAAGGACATCTTACCAAAGGGAAAACGTGCAAAAGACGAACCAAACTTTAGAGGACGAGGACACCAGGCGAGAATGAAGAGTAGTCGAAGACTAGCCGAACTCTAGAGGATGAGGACACTAGACAAGGATGAAGAGTAGCTAAAGACCAGTCAAACTCCAGAGGGTGCTCTCACTCAAATTACAAAGTTAAATGGTTTGCCCCCTCTTTATATAGAGGCAACCAATGGTCGAGATTGAGGCCATCAAATGGTCTAGATCAATCCTCGCACTCCGCATGCTCGTAAACTTAGGAAGTTGAAACAAGACGACCGTTGGACTGTACAATTAATGTTTAAATTTCAAAATTTTTGAACCAATGCCGTTGTTCCCTGACCCAGTCTAACCACACTTCGACTGACACAATGAAAATACTAAGTTCCTAAGTCAAGCATGACAAGAATTCTTTCGCTTCACTTCGGCCAAACATTTCTATCCTCGAGTTCAAAACTAGGGAACTAGTCTTCGGGCCATGCCATAGTCAGTCGAAGTTGCCACGTGGCTACTACTGTGTCTTGGGCTCAACCGACCTCTTCAGGCCATGCCAATGAGTCAGCACATTATGCATTGAGGTCGGCAAACAATCCAACAAGCGAGAACCTCAAAAAGAAATTTGACACATAATTTATCTCATCTATAAGCATCCCAGCCAAGGAACATGAAATCATCCAAAGACCTCAACGAGCAGTCTCCTCCCTTAAGCCCCACAAGTGATATGTCTGAGTTCATCACGACACTTAGTTATTTAAAGACATCTCCCTTCAAGATACATTATCTCTAATTGCTCCCTCTCTTCAATCCTCTTTCTCTCCTACCTCCTCTACCTTCCTTGGCTCGAACCAGCCCTAAATAACTCAACTCAAGCAACCTTTACCCACAATTTACTGACTTGAGTGTGGACCTCCTCCTCAGGACCTCTGACCGTACTTTAGTTGCAAGTTCTACTCGGTGCACCTTATCGTCCTTCCACCTAGCTCCTCCAAGCTGATAAGATTCATCTATTACGTGTACGCCTCAGTTCAGACAACATAAAAAATAGGGAAAATTCCCGATAGGTACCCTGTACTTTAGACTGAGTGCCAATTTAGTACCCAAACTTTAAAACACGACAATCTAGTACCCAAACTTTCATTTTTGCGATGATTTAGTACCTGATGTTAACCAGCCATTAAGTAGCATGCAAAAAAGACAAAAATGCCCCTCAAGTGTCATCTAATTTTCTTTATCAACCATCCGATAAAACCAGACTGACAGTGCCGCCTATTCATCGTCTGGCCTCTCCTCACTCTTTCTTTATCAACCATCCAGGCAAATGCCACCTGAATTGTGTCTTGACCGACTATTCCTCGAAGAACATCGGTATGCATCGAGCAAGTATCCTGTAGAAGGTTGATCGCCGAGTTGGCGTATTGCCAAGGGGCTGCAAGCAGAAGCTCGATTGCAGCATTGTCTTCATGTACCGAATTGGGTCATGCTCGCAAATGCCATTGGAACAATCTATGAATTCACATGGCTTAATGTTGTTGCTGCTACTAGTACTGATGTCGGTTTTGTTGCTGCACTCAGTTCGAATGCTGCGTCGAATATTGGGAGTCGAAGATGTGCCACCGCCACGTTCATAGTTCAAAGCTTCCTCCATATGGTCCAGAGCGGCAACAGTCCCAATAGGATGACCCCGGAAGTACACTATCGACTGTCTCAGAGCATCCAAGGCTTTGGCAACCATTGGATGAGGATCAAATGAATTGTGAGAAGAGGACGCCGACGTATCTAGGTAGGAGGACCTTCCCCCCGGCGAGTTCATGGCCTCTAAGTTCTCCATGCTTGCTCGAGTAGTGAGACCAATCGATAACTCACTGAGAGACCTTTCATCATCGAAGGACCTTTGTCGCTCGATGTTCAACCTCGGTTTATGAAGAAGTTTTGATGTCGGTTTATGAAGAAGCCTTGATGAATAGTATCCAAGGGTAATTTTGATATTTTTAAAAGTCTTAATTCACACATGTGGTTACGTGATATACATAACTGACGGTCCATTAACGGTAAGTACTAGATTGTCACAAAAATGAAAGTTCAAGTACTCGATTGTTGCATTTTAAAGTTTGAATACTAAATTGACACTCGACCTAAATTACAGGATACCTATGGGGAATTTTCCCTAAAAAATCAAATCCTATTCTAATTCATTCAAATTCTGTGAAACAAATAGACAAATTAAGGGAATAAATCATTCTGATTCTAATTCTGATTCTAATTCCGATTCTATTTCTAATTCGAACGTGAACCAGATGTACTCTAAATAATAACGTTATCAATTCCACCAATGGTGGAAGAATCCGTAGGAAATAATTCTGGACATCTTTTTCGTCAACACTGCGTAGGAAATTAGAAATGGAAGAAGGAACGACAATGTGAAGCACACGAAACTAACGAGAAGGGAACGTCAAACACTCGATTCGCATCTTTGTGGAATCAATGACGCAAAGAGATCTGTTCAATGAATTAATTAATTATACTTAGGCTTCCATCAGGTCAAAGTGCGAATGCGTAGCCCCACTTGACTGAGCAGTTAAAGACTTCACCATGCTCACATACACAGAGCACACCCAGTACGAGCGAGTTTCTGTTCCACATATTTCCAATCTTCTTCATCAGCAATGGCGCTCAAGGTTCTTTCGACCCTCGACGCTGCGAGAACCCAGTACTACCACTTCAAAGCCATCATCATCGCTGGCATGGGCCTCTTCACCGATGCTTACGATTTCTTTTGTATTATCCCGGTCATGAAATTAATCGGAAGGATCTACTACCATGACCCAGCTGAACACCAAAAGCTGCCCTTCGTGGTCACTATGGTCGTTGCAGTTGCTTTCATAGGGACGATGATCGGCCAGGTCGTCTTTGGTATTCTCGGCGATCGGATTGGGAGGAAACGAGTGTATGGACTCGCGCTCACTATTATGGTGTCAAGCTCTATCGGGTGTGGCTTCTCCATTTGCCGGACAAGGAAATGCATGATAACCAGTCTCTGCTTCTTCCGGTTCTTGCTCGGAGTTGGCATCGGAGGAGACTACCCGCTCTCCGCCACGATCATGTCGGAATTCGCCAATAAGGTAACGCGTGGCTCGTTTATAGCCGCTGTGTTCTCGATGCAGGGCTTCGGTATCCTCGTTAGCGCTGCCGTTACAATGGCCGTTCTCGCCATCTTTGATCGTACGTCCAGCGCCTCGAAGGACCGAACGCCGGAGGTAGCAGATCTAGCCTGGTGATTGATTCTGATGTTTGGTGCAATTCCGGCCGCGTTGACTTACTATTGGCGAATGATGATGCCAGAAACTGCCCGGTATGCATGATTAAATTCTTCTCGTTTAATTAGAATTTACCTTCACTCCTTCAAGGAAGGACGCATGTATCCTTCCGAGCATTCCACTGACTGACACGTAATAGGGTTGAAAGTCTAGCACTCTAACATCAAAAAAAGGGAAGAAAAGTATTAGGGTCCGTTTGCTAGGGGCCTGAGATCGAAATGGAAGTTTGGCTTCTTCCATTCGCAATTTTTGTGGAATGGCATTCCCCATTTGGGGGAATGGTTAATCCCTCTTCCATTGGGAACCAAAATTCATCTTAGTTAATTCTGATTCTGATTTTGATTTTGATTCCCCTTTAATCAGAAAGGTGAGAGGAATAGACCATCCATTAGGCTCAATTTGAAAGGAATACAAATATAAATATGTACAATATAAATTCATACAAAATAATATCAAATATATGATTTTGCGCTCTATTCATCCAAATGGAGCCTTAGATTCTGATAGATTTTTATTTTGATTTAGATTCTAATTCAGTCTACAAACCAAATTAATGGACCCTTAATATAATGTTGAGTACGTATCTGCCCGTGTATGGGGTGTTCGGAAGGACATATGTGTCCTGCAAGTTTGTTTATATTGAAAATCTAAACGGATGCAAATTTTACAAACCATCCAGATTTTTATTTGTTTATATTGATGGCCATGAACCCTACGGTAAAAGTTGTTAATCTCATGTATTTTATTAGTGACTAGAATCTTATCATTAGTTCCACAACCTGTTGAACGGAAACCACAACCTGTTGACTAGAATCGTATTCAACTAAACCTTACTACTCAAAATCAATTAGAATTTGCATAACTTTTCCTCTACCTCACACCTCAGACCCTCTCAAGTGATGAAACCTCTCCAACTCCTTTTTTAAGAAATATAAAATATGACATATGAAACTATTTAAATTCACCCACAACCCATTAAAAGGAAACCGAATCTAGATATTCCCATATAGGCATGATTCACGGTCCAAATTTACATTCATGATTCACCGTATTTACACCCATAATTGACGTCAGTGCAAGACTTTTGGAATATAAAACAAAAGAAATTAATTATTAATTAGAATTTAGGGTACCTAATAATATTATATTGACAACATTAGTTTGACTTCTGTGAAGCATTGTGGGCCGTAGATCTGTTGGTGTGGGCCTAGGTTTTACTATGTCATCTGGTATATATTTGGTTTCTCACAATTACATCCCTTTTAAGGAGGTCAGAGCCATTGTGAGGTTAATTTGACTGTTCTCAGAACAGCCAAACCCACTGCCACACATCTCTCAATTTATAATAGAGATGTATGAGACTAGTTTTAGGATTCTACAATCCAAAGCGGTACAGGTAAGGTATGATATTAGATTTAACTTGAATATCATATGAATTTTCTATATGTATTTGGTGTTGACTTTAATAATATTTTACATTTTATGTGAAGGACATATAATTGATATTTTATGTATTTTATATGTCTTAATAAGATAATTAAAAAATTTGCTGTTTGTTAATGTATTTTATTTATACATAACAAGTAAATCATAACAGGTTAGATGCAAATTCTAAACTATTCAACCCCGCCCTATCCTTAAATGAGAGGAGGGTAGGGTTGAGGATGATTTTACATTTTCATGTGTAGAGAGGGTTTGAATTCTCAAAATCCAATATGCTTAGGTATAGAATTTACAAAACCCTCGCCCATTCCACCCTATTATCATCCCTACATGCGATATCTTTCTGGTCAAAATATAACATTTATCTAGGAAAGTTGAACTGTTGAGGTCCTCAAGCTTTATTCTTCTTCTTCGTTGTTACTTCTTCTTTGTTACTGTTTGTTAGAAGACTGGTTTAGCTTATATATAGACTTCATATGGTCATCATTCATGGTGATTTGGTGGAGCAAAACATTCGAAAAGCAGTGAAGGACATGGGGAAGGTCCTAGATGTGCCTGTGAATCAGATGGAAGAAGAATTCGAGGTGCTACCAAATCCACCCATCTTATAGGCTTATCTCTAAGCAATTCTTTCGCCTCCATGGCCGAGATCTCTTTGCTTGTACCACCGCATGGTTCCTTGTCGATATTGCCTTCTACAGTATCAACCTCTTCCAGTCGAAGATTTGTAAGCAATACCTCCCAAATCGCATCTCTGTGAATGCCTATCAAGAGGCCTTCCATGTAGCTCGATTTCAGGCAATAATTGCAGTTTGTTCGACGATTCCTGGGTACTGGGTCACTGTGTTCTTCATCGATCGCATTGGGCGAGTCAAAATCCAAATCCTAGGCTTCTTCTGTATGGCCATTTGCTTATTTGCTATCGCGGTTCCTTACAATAAGTATTGGGATAAGCATACCAATATGGGGTTCTTAATTCTCTATGGATTAATACTTTTCTTCGCAAACTTTGGGCCAAACACAACTACCTTCATTGTGCCTGCAGAGCTTTTTCCGGCAAGGTTTCGGTCCACATGTCATGGAATCTCTGGGGCTGCCGGCAAGTTGGGAGCAATTATTGGATCGGTGGGGTTCTTATGGGCTTCTCAAGATGGAAACGATCCTGAGTTCGGCAAATACAAAGGGATTGGGATGACAAGCTCATTGATGATTCTTGGTGGGACTTGTTTTATGGGCGCCATCTTCACCTATTTGTTCACACCTGAAACCATGAGAACATCATTAGAGGATAACGAGAATGCACAGAGAACCAATTCAAGTGAGCTTTCTCATCCACGTCCCGGTAGTGCTGTTGCTCAGAATGAGGAAGTTGATGAGATGCTGAATGCATGTTGTGACGGTGTGCTCTATGAGTGAGGAGATTCACATTCACACATGAACGACAACACTTGACACCCATTAACCCATCGTATTTGTACATAAGGCTCAAGTTTGGAAGGAGTACAAAATTATAAATACAAAAATGTAGAATGCAAAACCTTATATTTTGTATAGTTTTGTATGTATTTGAACTGTATCTATTTGTATTTATACTTTTTGCAAACTGAGCCTAAGTTCCAGGTTTATATCTTGTTCTCTTTTGATTTAACAAATCCGTGGTGAACAGGGCCCACGATTCTCCTGCCAGTTTTGAATCAATGCTTGAAAAACTGCATCAGATTAACAGTTGGACAAATGGTAAACCATCTTCTTAAGACTTAAGAGTAATGTACATTTGAAATTGGCAAATTTTAGAGAACTGAGAGTCTTTATTTGACCAGTTATTCAACAGTTCAATTGTTAAATTCATCTTTGACCTGATTAAAACGGGTTTTGATGGGTCTTTGGCATCGTAGTGCTTTTTTGACCACTGTGTTTGGGCTGCGAATAAATTTGAACTGATGCAAAAGTGTATGGTAGTGCAAATGATTTTGGTGCAAATTTTGATTTATTTTTGTTTTTAATTTTACTGTATTTTGTTCGACTGCAGTACAAGTGAAAGAAAATAAGACATGAAATAGAATAAAGTAAACCCAAAACAAAATTAAACCAAAACTTGAATTCTTTTTATTTGCACTCCCATGCACTTGTACTAGTGCAAATATAATTGTACTACAACCAAATTCATACTAAAGCATCGATCTGACGAGTCATCCAAATGCAATGGAAGAAAAATGGTTAAGCCAAACATCCGCTTAATTCAGACCAAATAGATCAATTACATCAGAGGATGTTAATTGTTGAGCATCTGTGCTGGTCTAACTCCATCTTGAATAAAAGCGGCACCTAGGAGAATACAGAGACACTTTTTAGTATTAGATCGTTTAGGCTCAGTTTGGAAAGAGTATAAATATAAATTTGTAGAGTTTGTATTCCGTATTATTTTGTATGTATTTATACCGTACATACTCCTTTCAGAGCCTTAATACATATATAATTAGAAAATAAGTAGAATTAAGTTCTACATATTCCAATTTAATGGAATTTCCTGAAAATGATTGGATTTAATTTGTTTGGCTAATCTCATTTTTAACTTAACATAGAAATTCTATTTATGTATAACTACCAAATTGCTCGAAAACTTTTTTGACACTTCTGAAAAGTTAAAAATAAAACCAAAAGAGATAGGAAGAGGAGGGGTAGGTAGTGGTGACGAGAATGATATTAGGATTTTTTTTTATTCAAGAGCTATATATTAGGACTAACCCCATTAAAACCTACCAACTACAAATCTAATATATAGCACCTCATCCCTACGGGTGCCAAAGTCATATTGTAATATTTGTTGTTAGTTCAATGTTTTGATAGGACTTACGGCTCAGTTTGGAAAGAGTGTAAATAGATATGTAGAGTGCAAAATCTTGTATTTTGTATGTATTTATACTGTATATATTTATATTTGTATTCTTTTCAAACTGACTCTACGTTTCAATCTTTTTTTTTTCTATTCGTATTATATTTATACATCGTAATTTTTTTGATTTGCTAACTTAATAGAGTGATTGGTAGACCTGCTCATGGGCCACGTAGCCGGATTGGCCAACTAGCCTAACCCATTCATAGTTGGGCTTTCACATGAATTTAGGCCTGTGGACTTGAACTCAGGCCCAAAATACCAATGCCGATTTTTTTTAAGTTGAACTCAAGCTTTCTCAAAAATCCTTGTCCAATTCCAAGCCCGATTTAATAATATATTTATATAATAAAAATATATTTTATATATAATATGTTATTTTCTTTATTCTTATTCTCATAGTGGGCTCTTTCATTATTTTTGAGGTTTGAAGTCTGAGCAAATTTCTTAAAGTATCCTTATGATTTATTCCGTTACATTCCATTTACACATAATATCACGTGACTAAAATATTTTTTAAATTTCTAAAATACCCTTTGACAATCTTCCTAAACATTCTGTCACACTTCATTCGCCACGATTTTGACACACAGGAGGTAATCTTCCCTCTCCCAATCACTTCTCCGGTAAATTCTCTCACTCTCTCTCTTCCTCTTTTTCTCGTTCTTCTTCTTATTCTCCTTCTTCGGTTCTAGTCTCCTCTATCATCACCGAACTAGTGCTAGGGATTCTTAGGAGGCATTTTCTGGAAGAGTTTCTTCTGAAGCTGGGTTTTGAATTATGTAGAGAAAGAATCTATGGGAGAAATCCGCATGGGAACATTGCCGACCTTGTAAAAACCGCCTCTATTATAACTCCTTTTTTTCGCAGGTTTAATTCAATCATTCAAACTCAAACCCAACTTGCTCTTCCTCTTCCTTCTATCTTCCATTGTGCTTTGATTTCCAGGGAACTCTCCCCTATTTTGCAACAGACAATACGGCTGCCATTAAGGATTTGGCTCGAATCCTAACTTTTTGTTTGCAATCGAACTCTTGATCAACATACCACACAGACTCTGAATCTCGGAAACATTGTGGATTTTCCACTGTATAAATTTCCATTGTCGTTTTTCTACCCAGAAGACTTTAATGAAAGCCCTCTATATCAACATAAAGATCAATGAAGCAATTAGTTCATTGCATTTGATGCTTGTACACATAACAGGAAATCAACTGAAAAAGACAACACCTTAATGGTGTTATTCCTTCTTCGTCCTACAACTTTTGCTTTTAGTGACCCCAGAGTTCATGTTCAGTGTATCTGATGAGACCTCCCAGCTCCCAATCCTCCTATCCCAACTAGAGTGATGTGTATTTGGTCGAGCAACTGGCACTTGTAGATCTGAACCCAGAACAATGTCAGCCCATGAGGGCTCGTGGTATTGGCCATTGCTACCTCTGCTGTGTACATATTCAACTACTTCTTCAAAGTTAAGACGCTGGTTAACAGATCTCCACCAATTTCAAGATCATCTTCTACAAGTCTTAGTTCCAGCTCCTTTGTCGCCTACTCAATGGAAATATATGGCATCAACAGCATGGTCGTGGGATCTCCTCTGTCCGAATCATCTTTCTACGTCAGTGGTAGCGATTTCATTGATAAGCTTCAACTCCAAGACCAGCTGTCATTCCTCAACGATGCCTCCCCCACACACAGGATTTTGCTTCTCCTTTCTACAGTGGTGGTAGCAATTTGATTGATGAGCTTCAGCTCCAAGACCAGTTGTCATTCCTCAACGATGCCTCCCCCACACATGAGCTCGAAATTGTAGTTGATAAAGCTTTAATGTAATTGCACTCTTTATAAATATTGCTCTCTTGGCGATTACAGAGGTTGCGGATTACGGTTCTTGTTTCACAGACGAGCACGAGTATTCTTCGGACTCGTAGTGAGTTCGTAGGAGTTAGTCCAATTCCAAAAAAAAGGAAAGTCCGTAGGAGTTAGTTCAATTCGAAAAAAAAAAAGGTAATTTTTTTAAATTATCCTTGTGATTTAATTAATTGATTAATTGTATCTTTACTGTTCTTACTGTTTGAAAATTGATTACGTGTATCTTTACTATTTTTGATAATTGATTAAATATACCCTTAATCGTTAAGTATGGACGGAAAAGGTAAACTGTCCGTTATACTTCTATGTTAAATTACATTTTTATCCACCTAATCACTCTTAGACAGGCTGCCATCGCCATCGTCACCGACGGCGGTCGCTGCAAATACCGAACAGCGGAGGTCCGGAAGAAGTCGACTCCGGCCGACGACGAACGACGCTGGAACCACCACGGACTTCCGCCGGAGGTCGGTGAGTTTTTTTCTCCTCTGTTCTTCATTGAAATTAGTTTCTTCCTCTGTATCTAATTTCTCTCTCTCTGAAACGTCCCACATCTACAGACGGGTGTGACGGAGGAAAAAGAAGTGCTCCCGATCCCAGTATTCTATAAATATTGTCTCCAATTCGCAGAAGCTGTTGACCACTATACCCTGGCTTTCAGAAGCCGCTATGTCATCCTCTACAATAAATTCGTAATGGGGACCGCTGGGCTCAGCCATGTCAAAGGGATGAGTGTAATCGTTCTTAGTGAATTTGAGCAAAGGGAAATTAGGAATGGTAAAGGTCTTGTCATCTGATTTGACATTTGCGATGAATCGATTATGAATCACGACATGGAAGATGCTCGCGGCGAAGTTGTTTATCCCATATAGCCCTGGGTATTCCGAACTTGGACGCAGACTTTTGTTTCCAGGAAAGGAAGCCGTCAGAGATGATGCAGCTGACGCTTGGAAGACTTTGGAGCACTTGTTCAAAGTCTGGCTGCATCAATCCGGTGGCTTTAGCAAACGGGACGAACAGACTCATAGACGGAAGCCGATCGGTGCTATAGATCTGGGACATTTCAGAGAGAGAAATTAGATACAGAGGAGGAAACGGCTTTGGACGAAGAACAGAGGAGAAAAAAACTCACCGACCTCCGGCGGAAGTCCGTGTGGTGGTTCTAGCGCTGTTCGTCGTCGGCTGGAGTCGATCTCACTATTTTATTCTTGCTCCGTCCTCCTCCCAGATCTGGGACTTACGACTTTGGAAAAGGAGACAATTTCTCCTATTTTCTTCTTCCTCCGTCACATACATCTGGGACGTATGAGAGAGAGAGATTAGATAGAGGAAGAAATGACTTTGAACGAAGAACAGAGGAGAAAAAAACTCACCGACCTCCGGCGGAAGTCCGTGGTGTTTCCAGCGCCGTTCGTCTTCGGCCGAAGTCGACTTCCCCCGGACCTCCGCCGTTCGGTATTTGCAGCGACCGCCGTCGGTGACGATGGCGATGGCGATGGCGATGGCAGACTGTCTGAGAGGGTTTGAGTTAAGTTAAAAACAGGATTAAAAATGTAATTTCGCATAGAGACATAACGGTCATTTTATTTTTTCCGTCCATATTTTTACGGTTAAGGGTACAAAAAGAAAAAGTAAAGATACATTTAATCAATTTTCAAACAATAAACTAAAATCATAAAGGTAATTTAAGAAATTTATCCAAAAAATAAAGCAAAGTACGTGGGAATTACTCGTGATTTAGCGAGTACAACGAGAAAACTAATTACAGGTCGCTTTCTTGATCAAAATTGTTGACTCTCATTGTTCATATTTTGTCTCTGTTAACTAGTTCTGTTACATTTTCGTCATACGAGTTTCTTGAAATTGTTGAAATCTTGATCATTTGATCCAAGGTATTTCACTTCTTTTTCTTCTCCGAGTATGAGAATACAGGCGTGCTTCAAATTATCCGAGGCAGAGAATCTGAGAAATTTCTCCCTTTCGTAGTTTGAAGCTTGAAATAATCTACGGATTCTGCTGAACTTGGGTTTTGGATTCTATAGAGAAAGAATCTACGAGAGATTCCATTCTGAACTCAGGTTTTGGATTCTGCATCCAAACCGAATACCCAACCGGTCCAGCCGCTAAACCGTCCAACATCGCGGCGTGAGAACCGAGCCAAATCTACCCGGCAAATCATGAATTCCTCGCACTGGGGCCCCGTCCCTAGTACAGGGAGTGGGGGGCAATTGATGGAGAACGATTTGGCCCAACCTCGTAGAACAGGTACACGTGGGCGTGACCTTGCTCAAGCAATGACTCAGCGTGACAGTACAGCAGGCATAGCCACAACTCGGTGGGAAAGTCACACCGAGTTCAGTCCGACAAATCGGCGGGATAGACTACTCGCCGGGAGCCGTCTAGCCCGTACCTCCTCCCCGGGGCTAAGGTACCCCATGCTGCCTCCGAGCTCGGGGCCCCCTGACCTTTCCTAATATCCGAGCTCCTCCTAGTGGACCTCAAGCCACTCCCAAACAGGAACACACCGATTCGCTTATAGATATCCCGAGGTGAAGACACCTCGGGCTAGACAGCTCGGCTTAGCTTGCTACAGGCAGCTCGTCGCTTACAAGATAGCCTGGCACAGGGTAACTCGCAAAAGGGTAGCTCGGCATATCGCAGGAGGATCTCCTGCCCGACCACCGTACCCGACAAATCTAGGGACAGCAGTCATATCCCTCGTCAAACAGCATCGTGCCTGCCACCTTTAGAGGGTGCCTTACACCTGATAGGCACATACCCTGCGGTGACAGCCCCGCGCGTGCCACCTCAGCCCAGCCAGTAACGACTGCAGCAAGCTGAAAGTGGCGGTTATACCTGCCCTATCGGAGGCTAGTGGACCTGATACAATGGATTTCTGTTATAAGGAGCTAGTATCAAGGAACGGAGGTATCATCTTCTACTCTCGCGCTATCTGCACTCTTAGCCTTTATCTTCTCCTTGCTTCTCCTACAGAATACTAACTTAAGCATCGGAGTGTTCCCGCCGAGCAAGCCCCCGGGGATTCTTCTTCTTCTCCATCTCAAGTACCTTCCAGGAACCACGTAAGTGCCAGCTAGGAATGACCGGATTGCGCACCATCATTTGGCGCCGTCTGTGGGAACCACTTCTAAAAGCCTTCCTCTAAACCTTCGCAGTTCTTCCTTCTCTGAAAAACTCGGCACTCATGGCTTCCTCAAGCAACGTCGGACGAAGCATGGAGATGGGTAACTCCAGGGAACAACCCCAAGTTCCCACGGTTTGCATTGGGCAGTTCACCATCCCTCTTTCGGTGGACGGAGTCCCCAGCCTGAGCATGCCGAGAACAACAGCACCTGTGGGTGTTCCCCTGCCTTCCTCGGTCAAAATGACCTTTGCTGAACCAACTATCATCCCTCTGGCGACCAGCCAGAGCCAAGTGTAGCAGCTCCAGCAACACTAGCTTTACCAGCAGCAAGTGCTACACCACGTCTCCCAGTACCACTACTAGCAACAATTCCCCCAGCTGCCTCAACCTCAACTTTAGCAGCCGTAGCTCCCTCCTCGGCACCCAGCCTCACATTGAGCTAGGTCTCGCTGCCAGGATGAACGCCCCTCTCACCAAGGAGAAGCCTCCCAAAACCCTCCTAAGAGCCAGGCCTCCTCCCACGACAGACAAGAGAGACCGGATACTCCAGTCTCGCCATAGGCGGTTAGGTCGGGAGGACCCCGACTCGCCAGGTCTACATCACCTTGGCAGTCGAAGTTTGAAACCCCGCACCTAGAAAACCGGTTCGAGATCTTGGCTGCAGACTCCAAGCAGGATCCCTCTGTCCGCAGCCATCACCAGCAGCCCGAGCTACTTCCCGCACAAACCATTCCTGACAGCACGGAGGTGAGCAGCACGAATGTGGAGCCTACCAAGAAGCAGAGACGCCACCGCCGAGCTCGCCGGTTTGCCACCCACAACCTGCTCGAGCTCGGAGGCAGAGAAGAGGTAAGCTCGGGCGAAGCTAAGGCTCCCCTCCTTTCAGTTCCATCCCCCCTGTCTTCTGAACTCCTAGTAGTTCCAATGCCTAAAGACTTCAAGCTCCCCCCTCTTGACAAGTATGACGGGTCATTTGACCCAAATGACCACGTAGATGTCTTCCAGTCGCAGGTGCACCTGGCGAGAGCCAATGAGTCGTGCATGTGTGTGGCCTTCTCCACCACTTTTAGAGGAGTAGCCCGCACATGGTACCGGAACCTGGCACCTAGATCAATAAGAAGTTGGGCGCAGTTCGCGCAAGCCTTCACGTCCCACTTCGTCACCAGCAAGCAGTGCTCGCGAACTAAAGAAAGCCTCCTCAACATAGTGCAGAGAGAAGGAGAGTCCATCCGAGGCTATATCAAGCGGTTCAACGATGCGTGCATGCAGATACCGCGCTTGGACCCCGCCGTGCGCCTCGCAGTAGCCAAGAAAGGCGTGACGCATAAAGAGTTCAAATGGCACATGGTCGTCAACCAACCGGCGACCATAACCGAATTCCTTAAGCTCGTGGACAGGTTTATAGCCACGGAAGAAGAGATCAACCAGAAGGGTGAAGGAGCGCCCGAGAAGAGGAAAAGGGAAGGAGAGCCTTCCAGTCAAGGGGACAACCGAAAGAAAAAAGATGCAGCTCAAGGGGCAAAGTCGGGTCAATCGTTCCAAGCTCCAGTAGCGGACCGAACTGATTACACCCCATTGAACGCGAAGCGGGCCGAAATCCTGATGGGGATCAAGGACGCCTCGTATGTGAAGTGGCCACCCCGTTTGTGGGGGAATCCCAATGAGAGAAATAAGAACTTGTACTGTAGTTTTCACAAAGATCACGGTCACAGTACCAAAAATTGTAAAAACCTCCGCGACGAGATAGAGGAGCTCATCCGTCGTGGATATCTAAGGAACTTTGTACAAAATAATAATAATGATAATAATAAAACAGGTCGGCAAGGGTAGCACGGTAAGGACGCTCCCGAGTCCAGCAGTAGGCCAGCTGAACAGTCGCAAAAGCAGCCTCCGGAAGAGAGGCCAGTTCGAGGCACCATCCACGTGATAGTGGGAAGCTCGATCGTCACAGGTTGTACTTCAGCGGCAGCTCGGACGTCAGTTCGTGAAGCTGGTCGGGAAGAACAGAATCCTCCAAAGCGGCCGAAGACAGAAGAGCCAATTTTCTTCACAGAAGACGATGCGCGAGGGGTCCACTACCCTCACGACGATGCGCTTGTGATAAAGCTGAGGATCAACGACTTCGAGGTCAGGCGCGTACTCGTTGACTCGGGCAGCTCGGCAGATATTCTCTTCAAAAACGTGTTCGACCAGCTTCAGTTGCAGGGAAGTGACTTGAAGCCCGCGAACACTCCTTTGGTGGGATTCAGCGGAGAAAAAGTCAGGCCCCTTGGGAAAGTGACAGTACCTGTGGAAGTCGGCACATGGCCCTGTGTAGTCAGACTCAACCATGACTTCCTGGTGGTCACGACCCCCTCCCCATACAATGCCATAATAGGTCGGTCGATCACCCATGTCCTATGGGCGGTGATCTCCACTTATCATTTGGCAATGAAGTTCCCTACAAACTTCGGTGTGGGGGTAGTGCGGGGCGACAAGCTCGAGTCCCGCAAGTGCTATGTCGCCGCCCTAAAGGGAAAGACCAAGGTGGCCGACGACCTCGAACTGGAGCGGCCTACAGAGCAAGGCGAAGAACGAGCTGCACCCACGGAAGAAACAATCGCTATTCCGACCTCAGCCGTAGACCCAGCTCGGATGCTTCAGATCGGTGTTTCCATCCAGGAACCTCTATGATCTGAACTAGTAAGTTTCTTACTTCAAAATTTAGATGTTTTTGCATGGTCCGCGGCAGAGATGCCCAGTATAGACCCCGACCTTATAACTCACAAGCTGAATACTGATCCTGTAGTTAGGTCCGTTAGACAGAAGAAACAAAACCTAGCCCCGGAGCGGTGGAAAGCGGTCGACGAGGAGGTTCAAAGGTTGAATGGCCGCATAGCCGCCTTGAGCCGCTTCATGTCCAAATCGGTGGACCATTGTCTGCCATTCTTTAAGGCAATTAAGAGCAAAGGGTTCGGGTGGACCCAAKACTGCCAGCTCGCGTTTGACGAGCTCAAGAAATACCTCACTAGCGTGTCGATCTTAACCCGGTCCGAGGAGGGTGATGTTTTAGAACTGTACCTCTCAGCGAGCGACGAAGTGGTCAGTTCGGTACTAATAAAGGAGGTAGATCGGGTCCAGCGACCCATCTATTATGTTAGTAAAACATTGCAGGGAGCAGAGACAAGATATCCGAAGATAGAGAAGCTAGCATACGCACTGGTAATTACAGCTCGGAAGCTCCGCCCGTACTTCCAAGCTCACACTGTTATCGTCCTCACCGAAAAACCTCTAAGGCAAGTCTTACTTAAGCCCGAGGTCTTTGGTCAGTTGACGAAATGGGTCGTTGAGCTCAATGAGTACGACCTCCAGTACAAGCCGCGAACTGCCATTAAAGCCCAAGCGTTAGCAGATTTCATCATCGAATGCACATTCAACTCCGAAATTCTCAGGCCGGTTGAGCACGAGGTCCCCAGTTCGGGTGAGCCCGAAGCCCCTAGGCCGACTGAGTCTGAGCCCCGTGAGGTAGCAGCCAGTATAGCATCTCTCCTGGTTCGGCCAAGCGCGAGCTGGGATAAGGAGCCCTGGATCCTTCATGTAGATGGCTCCTCGAACCAATAGGGCAACGGAGTCGGAATAGTTCTGCATGGCCCAAGTGGCACGACACTGGAGTATGCGCTACGCTTCGAGTTCGCGGCATCTAACAATGAAGCAGAGTACGAGGCGTTGATAGCTGGACTAGCTCTAGCCAGAGAAGTAAAAGCCAAGCACATCGTTATCTGCAGCGACTCCCAGCTCGTGGTCAACCAGGTCACTAGTGAATACGAAGCTCGCAAGCCAACCATGGTTGCCTACTTAGCCAAAGTCAGAGAAGCCTTGCTCAACTTCCAGTCACACTTCATCAGGCAAATCTCGAGGTCAGAGAATGCTGAGGCCGACGCCTTGTCCAGGTTAGCCATCTCCAGCGACATCACCATGAGAACCATATACATAGAGGACCTGCCTCGGCCTAGCATTCTCGG